>OV049925.1:136938093-137146054 GCA_920104205.1 Eupeodes latifasciatus | reverse complement strand
TCCTCTAGATCATATCTGTGTAGAGACAAAGTAGAATATTAAGACATGAAAAATAAAAATTAGACTTGTTGAACAATTTGAAAACCATAGATTTTTGGGAGCTTAGTTTTGAAGGGAATTAAGATGTTTAATTCACATAGTTATGAAAATTTAATAAAAACTTCGAAAATTAAAGTTAAAGTTAGCTACTTTAGGGTAACCATTTTTATTCATTTAGTGAAACATCTGTTTTTCAATTTAAGAAAAAAAGAAGGAACTGAAATATAATGTAGTATTTTGATTTGTAGATCTCCTTTAAACCATCAGCAAGTATTAGAATTTCTTATTTATTAGAGCGTTATTAATTTTTGAACATCAGAAAAGAGTTTTTAATTTTAGAAAAAGGGAGATAGTTAATATTTAATTCACTAATTTTAAATGTATTAAGTCTTAAAATACTAATGCTTATGCTTTAAATTTTAAAAAATTTAGTTAATATGTAATTTATTATATGTTAATTAATAATAAAATAAAAAAAAAAAAAAAATATTGAAGAAAAACTTAAAAAAAATGTCGGTTTTGCTTTCTTTTTAATATAAGAAGAAAAAAAAGAGGCTGGGATGCGACCCACACTGATAACTTCCCATCCCATCTGTCGATTTGTCTTGCTTAAAAGTTTGTCTATATGTATCAAATTTTACTAAATTTGCATACTCTTTTTTGTAGATTTTATTTTTGTATGAAAAAACGGACTGTTGGATTTTTATAAAAAAATTACTGAATATCGAAAAAAATATTTTCTGTGAAATAAAATAAGTTTGAAGCCAATATTTGTAATTTTTGAAAAGCTATTTGAGTCGAAAGTAAATTCTTACCAAGTTTTAGTATTGTTTTTTTTTTTAGGTTTTTATTTTTTGTAAAAAAACCTGTCAATTCAATTTTTCTCAAAATTTTTGCTAATGTTGAAAACAATATTTCTTATAAGTTAAAATTATTTAGAAGCCATTATCTCAAATTTTTGAAAAGATATTTGAGTCGAAATTCAATTTTTATCAACTTTGAGTAATGTCTTTTTTGGGTTTTTATTTTTTATAAAAAACTGCCAATTAGATTTTTCTCAAAACTTTACCAGATGTCAAAAACATTATTCTTCGTTGCACTAAAATCATTTTTTAGTCGTAAAATTTTTGAGGTCACACATTTTTTTTTCAGTTTTTTTGATTTAAAAAAAAATCACTAGCGTCATTTGTTCATGAGATATTTAGGGTTAACCAAAATTGTCACCTTTTTTATAAACTGCTATGGTAAAAAAAAGCACCCACGCAATTTTTTCGAGAGCTCTTTCTGCATCTTTCTGCCTTATTATCTGTATAACAAAATGTATTTGAAGTCGATATCTCTTCTGGTTCTTGAGCTATGGACGACGAAAAAAACGTCGCGAACGTACGGACGTACGGACATACGGACGTACGGACGTACGAACGTACGAACGTACGTACACACGCACGCACATACATCTTTCTAAAAATCTTTTATTTCGACTCTAGGGACCTTGAAACGTCGAGAAATGTCAAAATTTTCAATTCGACAATTCGGACCCATTGAAATAACTTCCTATGGGAAGTTAAAAAGTTACAATTGTGTATTGATTTCAAAGCTATATCGAACCTACAGTAGGGCTGTGTACGAACGGGACTGAACTGATAGGGTGAAGCAGGAGAGCCAGTTTTGGTGGCTTCAATCGGCACTTGATAGTGGGTAGTCGGGATGGGGTTTTAAGCCTTGGCCGGCTTACATACTTGTTTTATAAAGTTTTAGGGTTTAGTTTTAAGTAGAATAGGCATGGTGGCAAAAATAAAATACAAAATACAAAAAGACAAAAACAAAATACAAAAAAAAAACAAATAAATAAATTAAAAAAAAAACATGGAATAAGAAAACAAAAAAGACCAAAATATAAAAAACAAAAAATGTTAGATTTGCTGCTGTGGTCGTTCTAGTTTTAAGTAGTTTATAGGTAGAATAGGTAGTTTAAGTTAGCTTTAAGTTTTATATTAAGGACCCTATTTTAAGTAGTTTTAAGTAAAAAGAAAAAAGGATATTGATATTAGTTTTTTTTCAAATTTCAAATTCAAAAGTAAAATAGATCTTAGGGCCAAAAGGCATTAGTATTAAGTGTTATAGTTTAACTTAGAGTGTCCGGTCCGTATGGGACCAGTAAGTTAGTGTAAGTTATGGTTAATTAGGCTAGTTTTATAAATTTAAGATAGGTTTAAGATGAAGTAATAAAACTGAATTTAAAAAAAAAAGGCGTAGGACTGTCATGTCAGAGGTCTTGGGTTCAATCCCTGCCTGTGCCATCTAAAGGTTTTTTTTCACGGGATATGCCTCTTGCGAAAAAATGACAAATCCTCTAAGAGTTACTCTTGTCATGAAAAGTGATTTCTCATTCGGATTCGGATTTAAACTGTGGATCCCCTCCATTCCTGACAACATTACTCGCACACAGAAATTGTTGATAGTTCTCGTCGGACTGTTAAACTACTTATTTCATTTATTTTACATATAAGATCTATAATAGCCGCTTAGATTTTATTTTTTTGCAGTCTCTAAAAATGTCCTTAACATTTAATTTTGATAATAAAATGTTAGGATTATGTTTTAAATGGCACCAAAGGGAATTTATCACGGTGGGCCTCTTCACAGTCCTTTTCACTTTTATAATTATCTCGAAAACTAATCTAAACCTCAAAACTCATAGTTTCTTTCCTTAACCAACGCGCGACGCACGTTCGCAAGTAATCTCAATGGTACACTTGGGCGTATACGCACTTTTTTATTTTATGGAATTTTTAATTTGTTTTTACACTTTTCGATATTTTGTGTGAGTAGCGATGAAATATTATCGAATTTAACAATATATTATGTAAACAAATGAAACTTAAATAATTTAGATAAAATAATTTAAATATACTAAGAAATAATAGGTTTTTGGTCTCTCAAATTTTGTATAGCAAACTATTGCAGATATGATGCGGTTTTGTGGTCGAAAATTTATCCATAATCATCTTCTAAGGTCCTTATATTACCAAAAACTTCAAGTTAACGGTATATATATATATTTAATCAATTAATATTTACATACATAAGTACGTATGTAGGTAAAGAAAACCTGTGTATGAAAACAATTTGAAATTTTTCAAAAAAGAATTTATTGTTTTCTGTAGCTACATATACCTTAAAATTTTAATGAATTTAACAAATTCATTAGAATAAAAATGAAGCAAGAACGAAACATATGTTGCCATGTTATATTTTCCTGGAAATAAAATTAAAATTTTCACTTTAGGTATAGAAAAAAAAAACAAAAACACAAACAAAACTTTTCTTTTCTTTTAACTTTTTTTTTTTAATAAAATTCAATTTGAAAAGAATATGTGTTTGCGTATGGGCTACAAAAAAAAACACTCATCGAACTTTCTAAAGCTGATGCATTAATCTTCACAAATTAGAATTTCAAAAATTTCCATTTACAAAAGAAAACTCTCACTTTACCAGTCGAAAATTTACGTATGTGTATGTTTTTTTATACATACATATATGTACAATAAACATTGGCGAACTGATGACTATAATATGTGGGTGTGTATGTTGAAAAATTGAAATTAATTAATATACCCCCAACTGATTGGATTTTTAGATGTGTTTCAAAAATCCCCTAGAGTGAGGGAAAATATTAATTGTTTGCCATCTTTATTTGCATAAAAGCGATAAATTTCCCAAAAGCCAAATAATTTATTCATTCGATAAAATTTATTACAAACAACTTTTGCTTGATTTGCTTCTAGTTAAAAAATTGTAATAGATTATACTAATCTTATATTTTTATACCCTCCCTCCCTCTCTCTCTCTCTAAGATCTTCTGTTCTAGGTCATTTGTATATAGAATAATACCCTACCCATCCACTTTATCATCGTTTCAAAACCAAAGAGAAAGTGAAGAAGAAAAAACGTTGATTCCATTAAAGTATGTTTTTTTCTACACTCATACTCTTTAGTAATTTTAAAATTTATTTTGTTTGCTCTTAAAAATAAATTTCATGATAAAACTACAAATTTTTGGGGCACTGTGTGCGTCATCATTTGAAGAAGAATCCTTCGTCGTTTCGTTTCCTTTCAAAAAAACTTGAGGGCATTCGAATTAGTTAGGGGATTAAAGTAATCTATAGCTGGAGGGAAAACAATTATAAATTTACGATGAAACTCGTATTTGACGAGCCAAATGCTGTAGAAAATTCAATCTCAAAGTTTATCTGTTTTAATAGTCGATTTTTGGGGGGGGTGTTTTATAACTGTATACTGTATACAATATACATGGATACAATTCGGGTGGTGTTGTTGGCAATGATTCGGTATAATATCAACTTATCTATATCTGGATCATAGAAAATCCTAAAAATAAATAAAACAAATATATATATTCAAATGGATATCGTCCTTTTCTTATGGTGTTTTTGAAAAAGTTAATTTTGACTGATTTCTTATAATACACTCGTACAAATTCAAAATTTGAATATTAGCTATTTGATGTTGTATAATATTTTATGTAAGTCTTGTTTTGTTTCGTCTTATGTTACGGGTTACTGAGATTGTGGCTATAGTATCCTTAAAGATTTTTATTATAAATCATTTTTTATGGTTGAAAGTTTTTTTGATTTTATTGACTTAAGTTTTTCAACTTCAATTATATGGTGTCTTTTTTACTTATTTGTTCTTCTTTTTTGCTCTGTTTACTGTTGTAACTTATTTTGTGCTAGTTGAAAGTATATTAAAATAAAGATGTTTTTTGACAGTGTGTTTCTTTTTCATTTTTCAATAGAAAAGTTCTTGTGCAAAAGTATTATTACGATTCTATATTTTTCTTTTTTTTTTTTAAACGGTAATTTCAAACACATGTATGCATAGTAAAATATTGAAAATAGACAAAATTATAAACCATTTCATCGTCATTGGTTTTGTTATTGCCGCTTTACACAGGGAATTATAAATTTGATATAAAATTTATCTTCCAGACATGTTTACTTAACCATTTAATTGATTTATGTACAGTACATCATATATGTACGATATGCCGTGGTGGTTTTGGTTAAGTCTTTGAATTTAAATTATATATAGGGGTATAGCAATAAAAGTTTAACAGTTGAATAACGATATTTTGAAGGAAAATATTGCCCATAAAATTTCGTCTAGCTAGCTACATAAGTGTAGCTTGGAATAAATTAATTGGATTAAATTGTTTTTTATTTGGATATGAGAGTTAAACCTTATTCATAAGCTGCAATAATTTATCATTTTTTACAGACAAAAAATTAAATAAGGGTGAAATTTACCAATTTCACTCCATGAACTTTTTTTGAACGCATTTTCAAGCTTAAAAAATAATACATTAAAATAGCATACAACTTTCATAAAAGAACATGAATGTGGTAGGCTAAGTAGACTTTAGAAAAATAAGGTTAAATCACCCGTTCTTTCGCTGTGTTCTACAAATTAAACTTTTTTGAAGTGCAGAAATGCCTCAAAAGAAAATACTTCAGGTTTTAGAGCGGTTTTCAATGGTTTCAGACAATTTTTTAAAACGGAAACTTAATATGTTATGTTTTTTTTCCAATCATATTAAAAAATTAACTAAAAAACACGTTTTCTTAAAAGTCATTTACAGTAAAACTTCGCTTTAAAGACATGACGTTATATCATTAATTTAACAAAACCCAGAAAAGTTCACTTTTAAGTTAGAGATTCGTTTTTGTTGTAATAAACTTTTAGAAACTAATGAAAAATAACTTATTAGCCTAAGTACGTTAGTTTCCAAAGCTAAACGCTTTAAATGCACTGAATTGTTCTTCTTCTGTTTTTCATAAATAAAAAGTATTAAATTTTAACAAAGGGACATTTTTCCGAAAAGAGGGTTTTTCTCTCAAGTGGTATTTGACAAAATTGAAATTGTTAATTTCACTGGAATTACTTTTTTTTCTGTCCCCCAAACATTCAAATCTTGCCTTCAAATTTTTCTATCACATCATCTGGCTTTTTCAAGTATGCCCTTTAAAAATGCTGAAAACAACCAAAAATGCTTATAGTTACAACTCAAAATATACCTTAACAATAAATTATATGATGATTTGGTAAAGTAAAATTCTTTGTCTTTTAGTTATAGTTTTATTCATTTTAGTATCTTACTTAGTTTCTGGGAATTCTCATTGGTAATAAGGTTTTATTTGACTCTATATGAAGTTTTGAACTCACCTTGAATTTAATACTTTCATAGTTTTAAAAAATACGTTTTTGAATTAATTTTTAGTGCTGATTTCGAATCAAAACTTTAACTGTAACTTTTTGCTCAAGTTGTAAAAATACCCGTTTTTAACTTTGTTCTTAATAGATTAGATTAGATAGATTATATTGATTTTTATTGTTTCTGTTCTTGTTTATATTACAAATTATTTTACAAAAAATCGATAAGCATGGCTTTGCCGTCTGCCTGATTGACATTAAAATAAACATTTAGTATTAAGTTTGCTTCTATTTGTTAGAACATAATGTATAAAAAAAAATATTTGTGGTAAAAAAAAAAATACAAATTTGTTTTGTTGTTAAAAATCTTCATTGATAATTTGATTGCGATAGCTCATAGCATATTTATAAAAATAAAAAAGTTGCTTTAAATTGTTTTCACAGTTGAGATGTGCTAGGACTTCTTCTTCCGATAACGTGTTACTTCCAAAATAACTTCTTCGTATTTCTTTCAAAATAGGGCATCTTCCAATGAAATGCATGACATCTTCTCTCTCCGATAGGTTACAAAGGTTACAGTAAATTGGTAAGTCAGGACGGTGTCATTTTAAAAATAGACGATATAATTTCCATTACATTTTCGTTGTGAAAATAATTTCTTTCGCGCAAATTATGATTTAAAATGCTGTATGTAGATCTGTGGACTGATGCAGTAGCTAAGCTTATACAGTCAGCTCTTTATTTTCATCTACTTTTGAAATAATGTTTTGGAAAACATCTGTGCAGTACCTTCCATTTCCATTCACGAGATTGAATTCTATTCCGCAGTACGTTGCAAGCTCCTCTAGTTTTTTAAACCAAGGAGTTCTTCTTTCAATTGTCTTTCTAGCAATTATCTTTGGAAGTCTATCATCTGGCATTTCTAGAACTTTCGTTACATAATCAACATGCAGTTTTAAGGTTTTAATAAAAAGTGGTGGTAGTCCTGTTTATATATTTATTATGTAGTTGGGCGTTGTATTTGGCAGATTGAAACATTTTTTGACGTAGTACCTTAGCAGTTTCTCAACGGTTTCATACTGATAGTACCCCCAAGATTGTGCTGCATACAACATCACAGACTCAGATACAGCTTGAAATACTTTATATTTTACACTGTGATCAACAATGTTATTTGAAAAACATCTTTTCCAGGTTGCGGATATGGCACTTTTAGCTTTTACTAACTTTTCTTTCAAGTGAGGTTCCATGCTGATATTGCTAGTTATCGTGACTCCAAGATACAGTTTTTACAATTTCAATGGGCTGTCCATTCAGATACCATTTTTCGTTTCTGCAAGCTCTGCCTGATCCCTTTTTAAAAATCATTATTTTTGACTTCGTAAGATTCACCGTAAGATTCCATAGTTGACAGTACGAATCAAGACGGTTAATCATAAGTTGAAGAGAATCTGGTGAGTATGCAAATAAAACTACATCGTCTGCAAATAAAAGGGCCTTTATAAGAACTCTATCTATCTCTATGCCACCTGGTAGAAAGTCGGTCAGGTCATCGATGTACTTGGCAAAGAGATATGGACTTAGGGTGCAACCTTGCCGAACCCCCATTGTTGTCTCAAACCATTCTGAAATCTGAATTCTACTCTACACAGCCGATTGATTATCCTGATAGATGTTTTCGAGAACCCTTCCAAACTTTTTGCTCATTCCAGCATTATATAGCTTATATATTAAAGCTTTTCGATCGATATTGTCGAAGGCTGCCTTGAAATCAACAAAAAAGGCGAATAATTTTTTGTTTTGTTTGACAAATGTACCCGCGATATTTTGTAGTATGAAGATATTATCCGGCTTGACATTCCTTAATGAATTTATGGCTTTCGATCCAATTTGTCATTCGAAAATTTAGAAGTTTAGTGAATTACTCATATGAAGAGTTCAGAAACGATATTCCTCGATAATTAGTTGGATCGGCTAAATTACCTTTTTTGTGTATGGGATATATGATGGCTTCTTTAAACTGTGTTGGTATATTTCCCGTTTCCAACATTTCGTTAAAGGTCTTTGAAATTTTATTGATGAAGTTTGACGTCGCATACTTAAAGAATTCTACGGGGATCCTATCAACTCCTAATACCTTTCCATCTTTGAGTTTCCTTAAAGCCTCCACAACTTCTTCCTCTGTAATAGGTGCATCTAAAATTTCATTTGTAATGCAGGGTACTGCATATTGGGTGGCATACTAGTTCTTGTGCTCAGTAGCCTTTGGAAATGGTCCATGAGTATCCTTGCATCTAATTGAACGCTAATTTGTGGTTCTTTGCTATTAAATTTATTTACTGCAACCCAAAACTGTTTAGTATCCTTACAGCATGTAAGTTTGAGAGCCTCGTTTTCTAAATATGTTTTCTTTTTGTCCTTGCAGATTTGTTTAAAGATTTTATTTGTCTGAATATATAATCCTTTAAAATATTGACCATCAAACTTTCGAAACACCTTGAGCCATCCGAATAATTGTTTGTTCTTAATATATTTTGAATGTATTTCAAAAACAAAACTTACTTTCAAACTGTTTTCCCTTTTTTCTGTTGAAACCCGATTTAGCATAAGTTATTTAGCGTATCTTTCAGATTTTTGCAAGATAGGTTGAATCTAACAACTTAGGAAGATTTTTCGAACGGTATATGAAATTATATAAATATTTCAATTGAATATTCAAAAAAAAAAGGATCATAGATTTAGAAAACTATCATGAATTTTGTTGAAAAAAGGCATCTTTATAAATTAAGATAAGTCTTAAAAAAGCCTTATATTCGTGTTTTTTTTCGAATTTGAAAAATTAATATCGCAAAAACTTTACGTAATACGAGTACATCAATTTTGATTGAATTAATGCCATCAAAACCTACTGAAAAAAATGCAATTTTATTGCCAAGAAGAAAACCTTGTCGACTAGTGTTTTTAAAAAAAAATAATAAAATAGTGAAAATTATTCTCTAAATGAAATTCTGTTACATACATACATACCTATTAATGTTTTTTTTTTCGATTTATTTGGTTAAGTTGATAGCAGTTAAATTAAAAAAAGGAGGATTTATCAACTTAAACATTTATGTTAAAATATTTTCTTTCGAAATTTAGACTCTAAGAATTTTTGAAATTAAATTTAATAACAAATTTTTGAGATTATTTCAAATTTTAAATTAAATATGAACATTACTGCGAAACTTCACTTCTCACCATCAGTCCAAATATAATCACAAGTTCAGTTTTGTAGGAATACAAAATTATGCAAAAATAATACCTTAAACATTTCAAAAGCTATTTACTTTTTTATTTTAATAAGTAAATTCTAAAATTTCACAAATAGAAGGCATTAATGTGATTGGGAACTATATTATGCTTTGATTAAAATTATTGCTGCTCTCAAGAATATTTCAAAACTTATACAATGATTTAAGTACAAAATAAGGTTTTTGTTAAATCAGATCCAGATATCAGAGAAGTGAACAAACTAAAAAAAAAAAAAAAAAACAGAGAAAAATACAGTGTAACGAAGTAATTTTCTTATATTCAACGAAATATTGGATTCATCAGTGGACATCAAAAACCAAAGACATATCTTATCTCAATTACAAAATTATTATATTCTAAAAAACATCATAAATTGTTCCATAGAATATCGCAGCCTTAAACTTCTTAGAAAACTCGGATTTCTACTGATATTTAAAATTCTACACGGAAAGAATTCTTAGATCAGATCAAGAAAAATAAGCTACAAATCACGAAAAATGAATCCAGTTTTGGACCTTATCTTCGAAATAAGTAAATTGCTACTTTTTGTTTGCAATTTCATAAAATGATCAAAATGAAGATATTGACACTCACAAATCATATTTCACTACATTTGAGTAGCAATAGTTCGACCGAGGAAATCAAATATTTCAAACAGCGAATTGCAATTTGATATCAATTTGTATCAGTTTAATGTTTGTTTTTATCGTGAATTTCAGCAGGAGTTTGTAGATTGAAATTGTTTTCTTGTAGATTATGATTCGTTTTTTTAAATACCTACACACACAAGTGGCAAATTTCAACCCTTGTTTTCTTAGACTGCGACAATATACATTAGTTTGCAAATGACAACTAATGTTTTGCTACTTCTTTTTTTTTAAATTGCAACTTTTGAGTTGTAATTTGAAACAGGTTATTCTGCAGTTTGCAAATGGCAGTCACAGTTTTGATACAATTTGAAACAATTTCTGCAGCAATTTGTAGCTTTTAAAGATTAATTTACTTTCCATTTTCAAGCAATCATGTAAAAATTCAAGAACAATTTTTTTTGCAAAATCAACAATCTTCACAACATAAACTTATTCTAATAGATATGATTTAAAATCATGAAAAATATAAACCACCATAAGTGTTCATATATGCGTTTCACCCCGATGCAATGGTTGGGCTCATCAGAAGATGACCACTACACCTTGTCTTGACGCATACTTTCTTTGATTTGAATGCTGAATTACAATTTTTTCTCATTCATTTTATAATAAAATCGTCTTGATTTACTAAAAAAAAGGGTTTTCGTAAATTGCAACCTAAAATTTAGCAATTAGTGATTTTTCAATTCTCTCCGTGTAGCTGTAGCTTGGAAATCCATCTTTGTCTTAAACAAAAAAATCCTTTTCAATTTAATGATTAATGAATAAATTTCCCATTTTAAATAATGGAATCAATATAAAAATAATAATTTCAATAGAATCTATCTCTCATTATCATCTTCAAAAGAATTTCAGCATTGGTTTACCCTTGTTGATATTTTGTAACAATTGTTGAAGTTAAATGTTCACACTAAAACTTGTTCAATAAAATCAAAAACATTATAAACAAATGAACTGAAACAATTTCTAATGAAGTCATAATTATTTATTTTAGTCATCCGAACCAAAATCAATGGACAATGAAAATTTAATTTTAATTGCGTATATATTGGCTCCTAATTGAGATAGTAATGAGGCGTACAATAATAATTCCAATGAATATAACACAAGATCGATGATGGTTGAAACCATCCATATAATATACCTGACCCAAACCAATCCCCCATTCAATCCAAACACTATACCCTACTCATATTCACACCCTTAGTTTAATGACAATTTTAATTGATGTTGTTCGGCAAACTTCCCATTTGTAGAATTGTATATTTGTATTATTTCTCTTTATGTATTTATGTTTTTCATCGTGTATAATAAAGAAATTTTCTATATTTGTATAAGTTTTGGCAAAAAGTCGAGGCGTGGTATTATACTTGTAGCTATATCCTAAGGGAAGATTATCAACGACATTGTACCCTTATAAAATGTTTAAATATGTGTGTTTGAGTGTTTGTCGTTTTTGTTTCGATGTGAGAGCGTGGGAGGATTATAATTGATGGCTTTTGTCAATTTGTTTATGAAAATGGTATAAAGTACAGTAGAGTATGGTATATTGGTATGGCAGTTATTTTGATGTGAGAAACGAGTAAATGACAAGAATATCAAATGAGATTTTTTTTGGGGGGGGAGGGGCGGTGCTTTGTTGGTAAGGACTTTTTCAAGTAAGTAGGCAAAGTACATACTTTGATGTTGTTGGCTGATGTGGCGGCATTTAATGGGACTAAGAGTAATAATCTGAATTTGTAATTGCTTTTGGTTTAACCCTTGAACGTGATGTTTTTAGTGTCATTGAGTTCACGAAATTCCGTTTAAGTATATTTGATTTTATATACATATATATTAATGTGAGTTTTTGTTTTGGTTTGGTTTTTTGTTTTTGTTTTTATAATGAATTGTATACAAGACTAAAGTACTTATAAAACGCTACGTGATTTAAGGTACATGATTGAGAAGTTTGTTTTTTTTTTTTATAAATTGGTAAATTTTTTAACAATTTTAGTTCTAAGAAATATCAATATCGGGGAGAGTACGATAACTTTGGCGACAAAATTTAATGACGGATTTGTATAGAACAGTTAAAAACAAGCATTTTTTACTATGGGAGGGGAGGTCTATCTCGCCCCGTTTAGTCGGTAGGGGCAATTTAAAAAAAATATGTACATACATTAAATGGAAAAAAATAATTAAAAAATAACGGTAATACTTAAAATTAAGTATTATACCTTTTTTTAAAGCCAACATTTTTGTCTATTAGCTTGTTTTCAAATCAAGTCAAAACTATGCATAGTTTTTGAAAAAAATTGTTTTAAACTAAAAATCTATGCAAAAAAAAATTTAAAAAAAAGGTTTAAAGTGTAATTTTTCAAAACTTTCAGATTATCTACTATTTTTTTTTATAATTCATTGCTCTTATTTATTTTTGATCAAAAACTGAAAACTAGATGACTTGATGTCTTCTAGTTCTTGAGAAAATTGAAAATTACCAAAACAAAATATTTTAATTAAATTACTTTTTCCTTGCTTAAGTATTAACGTAGTCTTATTTTGATAGTAATAATCGAATATGGATTAAGATACACCTAGGGTAAATTAATTTTTCTTAAATCCAGCTTATTTAAATGCAAAAGAAACTTTGCATGCACCCCATCTAGCACCCACCGCACCTTGCACCCTCCCCACCTTGCACGCACTCCAACTTGCACCCAGCCCAAATCCTATAGTGTGCCCAAGCAGGGGGGTTGCAGGGGGCAGCATGCCCCCCCTTACAGATCCCACTGTTGCATACACCCAAAATCGCGCACACCTTACTGTAACATACACCCAAACACGCAAATACCATTATTACTATCAAAATAAGACCACTCAAGCAAAAAAAAAAAGAATTAAATTAAAATAGTAGTTGTGATTATTTTCAATTTTCTCAAAAACTAGAAGACATAAAATCATCTAGTTTTCAGTTTTTGATCAAAAACAAATAAGAGCAATAAATTCTGAAATAAAAACAATGGTAGATAATCTTGAAGTATTGAAAAAGTTACACTTTAAACCTTTTTTTAATTTTTTTTAAATCAAATTTTGAGTTTAAAATTAAATTTTTATTTTCAATTTTCTCAAAAACTAAAAGACATAAAATCATCTAGTTTTCAGTTTTTGATCAAAAATAAATAAGAGCAATAAATTCTGAAATAAAAACAATGGTAGATAATCTTGAAGTATTGAAAAAGTTACACTTTAAACCTTTTTTTAACTTCTTTTACTCAAATTTTGAGTTTAAAATTAAATTTTTCAAAAACTACGCATAGTTTTGACTTGATTTAAAAACTGGCTAATAGAACAGAATGTTGGCTTTAAAAAATGTATACAACTTAATTGTAAGTATCACCGTTATTTTTTAATTATTTTTTTTTTCCATTTTAAATAATAACTTTTTTAAATTGCCCCTCCCGCCTAAACGGGGGGAGATAGACCCCCTCCCATAGTAAAAAATGCTTTTATTAAGACCCTCTACCAAAAACTGTTATTATATCTTGGAGCCAAAGTTATCGTACTCGTGCCAATTACTAAATATTTGGAAAGTTAATACTTTCTAAAATATTGAATCCTTAACAATAGGTTCTTTAAAATTTAGAAATTTTCAAATCAAAGTTTTAAATTTTTAATGAAATGTGCCTATTTTAACTTAATTCTTTCAATTTGTTTTAATCAAACACATAAAATTTGTAAGAACAAAAGAAATGTAAATAGAAAAAAAAGTAATTAAAATTAATGAGTTATACAAAGGTAGCAATTTTTTAATCCATACTAAGAAAGTATTAAGGTGCTTAAAGAAAATAACACCATACCACCATATGAAGGTTTATAAATATATGAATGTTTGTAGGAAAAAAAGAAAAAGAAAAATAGCCACACTTATGATGATACTTTATCACAATCTGTCGCAAATTGTCAACATTTGTTCAAAGTTAAGCAAAATGGCTTAATGTCTTCTGCATGGTTATACCATTTTTTTATATTTCATACTTACCAAAACACACACAAATTCACACATACTTGAACATATTTCAAATAACATAAGACATATTTGGTGTGTGTATATGTATAAATAGTAATAGAGGAAAGGTATAGTTACATATAAATATACATCAATATAAATCATTAGAACCATTAGGGCAAAGTGATATAACTCTGTGGTTTAACATTTGTCCTTCAGTCGTTTTTCTACGTACACATTCGTAGAATCTAATGTATTCCTTTTTCTAGTCGCCATTTTGTGAAGCTATTCCTGTTTTTCTTTTATTTGGGAAAATATACATATATACGAAAATGTGATGCGGTTATGCTTTTGCAAACTCATGCATATGGTTATTTACTTTAGAATCATTTTATTTATATTTTTCTCTTTCTTACTCTATTTCTGTTTTCGGTTCTTTATAATAAATAAATCATTATTTTATTAAAAAAAAAAGGTCCTTCAAGTGGATTTTTTTCTCTTTCTTATATTTTATTTGTAGTTGAAAAGAATTGTAAACTCACCGCCCACTTTAAACTTCGTTTTTTCTTCCATTTCATCTGCGATAACCACAGCAACAACATCCATTTAAATTTTCTTTAAATTTGATTAATGATCCAAAGGACGAAAAAGCCAGAAAACCAAAACCAAAACCAAAAAAGAAACACTATTCTTGGCAAGCAAACAGCAATCCAATGACTATACTGAATCTTAAACAATAATTCAATTCTCAATCCTTATTCGAGGTTTTTGTGGGTTATATAGAATAATGCTCAAATATGTAGTTGTTTATACATAAGTATTGAATTTATTTTTCACAAACCATAAAGTCAAAAAGGACAATCCAGAATCGTGTGCATTTTAATTTAAAAGCAAACCAAAGCACAACAAAAAGATCCATTTTTATATTTTGATATTATTTTCCAATTTTCATATTCTTAAACCTTACACAAAGAAACTATAAAATATAAAGTTTTGTTTTACAGTTAAAAGTAGAAAACAATTGAATACAATTCGGTCTATTTTCGGGATTTCTATATTTATTACAGATACATAGGTACTTTTCGTTGTTTTTGATAGGAACTTAGGTACTGTTACAGTTTACAGTCGTGTTCGGGGTACGTGTAGTCGATGACGACGACGCGGTTTGTATATACGTGTGTGTTTATATCCTTTTTTTTCTCTATGTCTCTTACATTTTAATGTAAAATAGAAGCTTAAAGAAATAAAAACTAACGGTGCGTGGTAGTTTTCTTTCGAGAAAAAGAGAAATTACACTGAATGTTTGTGTGAGTGCGTTTTTTTGCTTTTGTTTCTTTTGTCAATAAAAACGAAAAACTTAAAACATAGATCCTTGGGAAAATGCAAAGTTGATAGCACCAGATGCAGCAAGGCCACTTTGAGTTTATATATGAAGAGAGTTTTGAATACGAAATGCCCTTCTTTTGGTGCAATAACAATCTCGCGGATGTAGAAGATAGCTGATGGTGTCTTCTACTGCAAATATTTAACAGGGACGAATTTGACCTGATGTAATATATGAGGCCCTCTTTTACCAATGCTATCAGATTTGGCATAGTTTTTACTACTTAGGCCTTTATTGTGCCTATTATTTTTTTTTTAAAGTAAATTTGAATACTCGAGTTGAACTTTTGTGATCCAAGTAAAGAACCCCCACACCGTTGTTCTTGTTAAATTGGCCCACTTATGGTTGGGGTTGTTAACATCAATCCACCCCTTAGAAAAATACACTCTCATTGAAAGAACTAATGCATTTTGTATGCATTTAAGTATCTAACTATTGTGTTTTTCAGTTAAAAGAGCGTGTGCGGATACGAAGAAACTTTTTTTCTTTTTTTGTTACAAATTGAATGCTGAAAGTTTTCTCATGTGTTCGTCCTTGTTCATATGTATGCATAATATCTTAAATGCAGATGTATATGTATTTCTTGTTGGTTTGGTAAAAGTGTTGGTTCTTATTCTTTAGAAAATAATATTCATTTTGGAACATCTGCTTGAGTTTTTCAATTAACTCTATATGCCATCAAAAGCACAATTTTCAGTTTTATATTTATGCTCATTTATTTTTCTTCTTTCGTTAAGTTTTGTTTTAAATTTTTTTAAAACATGAAGATATTATGCAAATTGCATATGTTAATGTAAGAATATAAGAATGAAAACATTTTTAAAATCTGTATATCCTTAAGATTTGTTTGTTTATTTTTTGTTTCCAACCTTTACATCCACGTTAAGTAAGGATATAAAATTTGATGTTTTTTGTGTTAATATTTTGTTTGCTTTGTTTCTTAACACACTGATAATTTTTCATTCATGCCTGTTTGTCGATATTTCTTAAAGTTTAATAAAATATAAGTAACACCGTTTTCGAACGATACAAACAATTTGAAGCCAACGCATTTCTTTGCTCTCAAGATATTTTAGTCGAAAACCTCTTCCAAAATTAATTTTTAACAACTTTTAGGAATATTTTTTAAATTTAAACTTTACCAGATGTCAAAAAAGTTATTATTTGTCTCTTAAAAGAATTCGTGATGTCATATTATTTTGTGTTCGCAAAATATTCAAAGTGACAAATATTTTGTTTTATTTTATAAAAACGGTGAATCGATGTTTTTTTTTTTTTAAATGCATACCACCTTAGTATCATAACACAATTTACTCTAAACATTTAGTAAATTCTTTAGCATTATTGGTTGGAGAGATGTTTGGGATCAATAAAATGTTTCGCTACAGTCCGGAACTGATCTGTGCTAAGCAACATGCGTCTCCAGCCAGCTCGATCCCTAGCTTGCTGTCTCCAATTAATTGAGGTCCCCTCCCACATGGGTGCACCACCTGAATCGCGGACTTCCTCTATTGCGCCGTCCATCATGGGGATTGGATTCGAAGACCTTTCGGGCTGGAGTGTTGATAAATATTCGCTCTACACGACATATCCATCTGAGTCTTTTGACTTTTATTCTTTTAACTAGGTCAGTGTCGCTGAACAGCCCGTACAGTTCGTCGTTGTATCTTCTTCTCCCTTCTCCAGCTATGCAGACGGGACCAAAAATCACCAGAAGAATTTTCCTCTCGAAGCATCCTAAGATGCTCTTGTCTTTCTTTGACAGGTTCCAGGCCTCAGCGCCATACCTGAAAAGCTGTATCATGAGCGTCTTACAGGTGGTGATATTCGATGCTCGAGAGAGGTCTTTACTAACTAATTTCCTTCTAAGTCCAAAGAAGCAGCGATTTGCAATTGGCGTTGCTCAAAAACGTGCCACTGAAATAACACTTTGTTTTTCCAATTATGTCAATATCATCGGCGTATCCGAGTAATTGGACAAAAATTTGAAAGATTGTGTCTCTATGGTGACGATGGAGTTTTGTCGGTACTTTCTAGAACGATATTGAAGAAGTCGTTTGACTGTGCATGGCCTTGTCAAAGACCTTATTTGACATAAAAGGCATCGGTGAGATCTTTATCTTTTTCGACTTTGATAGAACACCATAGTTTCTCGATCGTCATTCTACACAAACAGACAAGTTTGCTAAAACTAAACTTTGATCCTATGCTTTGAAATCGACAAAGAGATATTGGGTATCGATTTCATTTGTTCCTGGCTGTAATGTAAATATTTCGTGAATGTAGACTTTCCTGTTCTGAAGCCACATTGATATAGACCTTTCAGGGTGTTGACGACTGTGATTATAAATCGAGATAAAATCAATTTTTAGTAAATTTTATATCCAATTTTTAAATTTGAAAAAAAAAATATGATTTTGTATATAATTATGAAGTTCATATTTAAAATACATATCCTTGAATTCGATATCTCTGAGTACATTCAAGTCGTATTTGTAAATTTTGCAGAATTTTTTGTTCTAAATATGGAGAAACATTATAACAGAGCGAACATTGTAGCTAGCTTTGAGTTTTGAAACTTTAATCAATAGTAATAATAGTTGATACGCAAGGATATCCTTTTTTTACGAACCTGTAAACAGATTATTTATCTTTCAAAACGCATTCAATCGATTTAAATTCTAGAGTTTTTAAAACATGGCGGCTTTGATTAATTAGAGGGCGGGTCAATAAGTCCAACGTAGTCTCCCTTGAGCTCTATACACTTTGTCCAACGCTTCTCCAATTTTTGTATCCCTTCCAAAAAAAATGATTTGTCGAGGTCCTCAAAATAGGCCTTTGTTTGCGAGATGACTTCATCATTGGAGTCAAATCTTTTTCCACCAAGCCATTTCTTCAGGTTTGGGAACAAGAAGTAGTCGCTCGGAGCCAAATCTGGAGAATAGTGTGGATGGGGGAGCAATTCATAGCCCAATTCATGAATTTTTGCCATGGCAACTGCACATGTGTGCTTCCTTGCATTATCTTGGTGGAAAAGAACTTTTTTTCTTGGCCAAATGAGGTCGGTTTTTTTTTTCAAATCGTCATTGAATCGGTCCAATAAGTTGGCATAATATTCCCCATTGATTGTTCTTCCCTTTTGAAGGTAGTCAATGTGGATTATCCCGCGTGCATCCCAAAAAACAGTCGCCATAACTTTATTGACTGACAAACCCACATTGGCCTTCTTTGGCGCCGATTCACCCTTAGAAAGCCACTGTTTTGACTGTTCTTTGGTCTCTGGTGTGTTGTGATGGGTCCATGTTTCGTCCACGGTTACAAAACGGCGCAAAAACTCCTCCATATTGCGATTAAACAACGCCAAACCTTCCTGTGAAGTTGTTACACGATTGCGTTTGTGGTCGACTGTGAGCAAACGCGGCACCCATCTTGCGGAAAGCTTTCTCATGCCCAAGTGATCATTCAAAATTGAAACCACTAAGCCATGCGAGATCCCTACGGCTTCCACAATCTCTCGCACTTTCAATATTCGCTCGGCCAACACCATATCGTGAATTTTTTCGATTGTTTCGGGTGTAGAGTCCTCAACTGGGCGTCCAGGACGTTCGGCATCTTCAGTGTTTTACGGCCACAACGAAATTCAGTAAACCATTTTTTTACCATTGACATCGATGGTGTAGAATCCCCATAGCATTTATCAAGCCTAGCCTTGGTCTCGGTAATGGTTTTTTTTTCGCAAGAAATAATGCTTAATAAGCACACGAAATTGACTTTTTTCTATTTTCTCCTCAAATTGTAGTCTGATAAAAATAGATGTCAAACACAAACTAACTGACGCAGCGAGTTTAAATTTTGACAGGAGTCAACTGACAGATGCCTGTTGACAGGAGCAGTGTTGCTGTTTCAGTAAAGAGGTCAGAAATTCAAAAAGTCACGTACTTATTGACCCGCCCTAACAAATAGTTATTAAAGTTTAATGTAAAACTTAAAAGATTTTCTCATATTTATAACTTTGAAGTAATAAGATTAATTGCAATAACTTTCAATACTAAGCCAAAAGGTATTATTTGTATTTATTATTATTTTATTTTTCAACCGTAAAATATTAAAATATTATGAAATTGCGTGATCAAGAAAAAAAAAACCTCTTACATCTTTATATTAATAATATTTTTCTATACTCAACCCAAACTAATATGACCTTGCCATTTGAAGGACCTTATGCGAATATTTGTAACCTCTTCATTAATATTAATATATGTTTATGCTAAAACCACATCATCAGTTATATTAAAATATACTCAATAAGTCATCATCAATCAATTTAATGTTGATTTCAACTTAAATCACTAACTCATTAACTCAAATTAATATAAACCAACCAAATGTTAACAGAATGCCAACATAATTTGTTCTTTAACATATACATACATACATACCTTACCTACTTACAACTT
Source organism: Eupeodes latifasciatus (assembly GCA_920104205.1). Lineage (NCBI taxonomy): Eukaryota > Metazoa > Arthropoda > Insecta > Diptera > Syrphidae > Eupeodes > Eupeodes latifasciatus. Next base: position 137,126,008 of record OV049925.1, on the reverse strand, counting down.
AACTTCGTCTTTTCAAATTATTTAATAATTACTCATATTTAAGAAATAAGTACATAATGTAACCTAATTTTGAAAATTTGAATACAAATTAACGTTTAACTGTATATGTAATTATTATTTTCATATACAAACAAAGCACTTCCCAGTTTGAATAATTAAGTATTCTTTATACATCATCCACCATTGTATGGGTATTACGAGGAAGGAAATTAAGTGTCACATACTTCTTATTCTTCTTCTATAGAGTAGGTAAAAGGATAAGGCAAGTGGTTGTTGACTGCCTAGGTATGTTGTTTTAGGTAAAACACACATGACTTCACCTACATTTTCATATATCCATCAGAATGTGCGAAACCACACACAAGAAAGTCAATATGTTACGCATATATTAACACCATCCTTGTACCTTATAAGAACACATCACCGTTAAAATGTAAACATAACATACCTATCCTTCGTCGTCTTCATCGTCGTTAGCTAAAAGATATTAGGTACGAGTATACTTAGCTAAAGTTTGTAAGAAAAGCAACCCACATATCGGTTTAATGAAATTCAAAAATATTCATTATCCTACTCCTTTTTGAAGTAGATAAGTTAGTTGAATCCTTTTTACAGCCACATCGCATTATTACCTTTGACTTATATTCTTAACTCCTTACTCCATATACATATGTACATCTTCTAATAGCAATCAAAGTTTAAACATTGTTGACAAATAAACACATCATCAGATACATAATTATTGTTATTGATTGAGAAGAAAAGTGAAACACCCTATGCGTGTGTGTGGGCTTGTGAACATAAAGAAAGTGCGTCTCTCTTGTACTAATTAATTATTATTATTATTTATGTCGAGAACGTGAGAAGCCACTATAATATACTATTTACTATGAAAAATTTTAATAAAGTTGCTTCGTGTAAAACAACTGTGCTACATAAACCGCCATCTCCATCGTCATCAGCAACATCAGTTTCAGAATTGTTGTATATAGAAGGAAAAGTAAAATACGATTACAACGACAACTATACTATTAGCAAGGACCAAACCTTTGGCAATCATACTACCAACAACGTCAACAACTGCCAAATACACCAACGACAAAGGGATCATCGTCAGCAGCATTTAGAGCAAAAGCAGCAGCAGCAGCAGCAGCAGGAGAAGCTACAGCCAAAACAGCAATTTAAGCAACAACATTCTCGTACGGGTATTATACAAGGACAAGGATATACTACTTCTACTTCTACTTTTACTGATACTGATAATATCAAAAAGCAAGGAATCCCTTTCTACCATCATCGTAAGCCTCACGACCAGGCGGACCACCCTCAACACAACCAACGGCATCATCGCCATACCCTTAAACATCATCATCATCATCAGAAAGGAAATTTTCGCAAACATGTCACAAGCAGTTTCTGCAAATTAATTGCATACCTTTGGTATTGCTGCTGACTAGCTGTGCAGCATCATATCCTCGAAGGAGTTATGGTGGATCCATTAAAGATATTTTGGGTACTGACAAACAGCACTTATTTAGGTGGGTAAATATTTCATATTTATTATAATAATAAAAATAATAATAATGCATATATATTCTTATATAGGGGTACCTAGTACCTTTATATAAATATGTAAAGAAGGATCGAATAAACATGTATGTGTGTGTGTTTTGTATAATAACCTATAAATTATACAATATACATATAACAAAACTATAGCATTTGATTTTCTGGGAAAATCTTTCCTACAGAGATGAGGAAGGGCGAAGGGCGGTTTGAATTTAAATAATTGATTTTGAGTTTATAAGGATAAAGGAGTAGTTATTAACCTATTATCCTTAAGGTTATTCTGAAGAATTGTTATTGATGGAAGCTTGTTTGTATTTGACAGCTGAAGTGATTAGTTTTAGGTACATAATAATTATTTTGAAAACAAGTTGTAGGTATATTATTTGATTTTTGGTTGAAAACACACATACGTATATACTTCGATCGCAGGACTTTAAAAGCTTATACTTAAAATTTAAAATCTTAAAAACAAATAAAAAAAAAAATCAGTGGAACTTCCATAAGTCGAACTCTCAAAATGAAAGAAAAAAAATTCGAGTTATAGAAACTTCGATTTAAAGAAATGAGACAAAAGTTAGTTTAATTTTTTTATTTTATTAAACGGAATATGATTTAAGAAAACAAAATGGTTTGTGATTAACAGAAGCTTAAAAAAAATCAGTAATCATTCGTTGGCGTTTTTTTTCATTGCATTTTAATTCATACAAAATTTCAATCTCGTTAAATACGTTGAAAAAACGATCTGGCGTGTTGTTTTCAGTAAGAAGAGCATCACGTTTCCAAGGCTTCATTGACCTAAGCTTGTTTCGGCTGCACAGTTAAGCTTTCACCTGGATCGTCACTAATGGCTTCCACTTCATCAGATGCAACCGAAAGTAAAATTTCTTCATCAGACTGCCTATGACAAACAATAATTTAACTTTCCAAGTTAATTTACTCTGGAAGGCTGCATATTATGTCTTGTGTATTTTATATACGCGAAAAATCCTCTTGCATTTCTCTGAACTCATTTATGGGCACACCAAAGTCTGCGTGAATTTCTCTTAGCTCTGCCAAACTTAAATCGTCTTCTTCATCCCAATGAGAAAGTTTGCAAATCCAGCTTTTATAAAATTTCGTATTGTGGAGCTCTTTACATCACAGTTCCATGACAGTCCAGTAAGGTAATTTTTTGACTAACATTCCCCTCCTCTAGCGAGGAAAGTATTTTGCTAATGATTCTTTTCCTCTAGAAGCACTTAAAATTCTGTATAACACCTTGATCCATTGGCTGTAAGGCGGATGTCATGTTTGGTGGAAAAAACAAGCTTAATAGACTTTAAGTTTGTTGGTGATTTGTGGGCACTGCAGTTGTCAACAAAAAGAAGGATTTTTCGTTTTTTGATTAAAAAATACATTGTCCCACTCCTTAACCCAATCTTCAAACAAGTCAGTTACCATCCACGACTTTTTGGTAAAGACTTTACTCCTTGTAAACATCGTGGCTTATTACTTTTGCCGATCAAAAGAATTTTAAGTTTTTCTTTTCCACTTATATTTGCTGCCATCATACATGTAACCCGCTCTTTACTATGTTTACCACCGACCGTGACATTTCTCACCCTTAAAAGCCAATGTTTTATTTGGAAGGGATTTATAAAAAAAGTCCAGTTTCGTCGGCATTGAAGATGTTATCTTCACTGTAACCTTCTATTAGTTTTGGTAGAACATATTGTTTCCAATGCTCGCAGTCTTCTTGATTATAGTGTTTTATGAACAATGCCATTTCTAATTGAAACAAAAAAATATTGTAAACATGCATAAAAACTCTGTATGTACAATTTTTTGTCACGTCGAACCTGCCTTTTTTTGAATTTATCAAGCCAACCTGTACTTGCAGCAAAATCAGTTTCTCGTATTTCAATTGCAAATCGTCTAGCCTTCTCATTTATAATTGTCCCTGAAATTGGGAGGTTTTCATTCCTGGCTTCCGTAAACCTAGGAACTTTTGCGCATAAAAACAAGTTAACACATTCAAAACCGAAGTTCAAATGAAAAACATCCAAACTCTGAATAGCCATCCCACTTCTTCAAACAAAACTACCGAAATTAATAACAGTAGACTCAAGTATTTTTAAAAAAATTTAAACAAAAGGGGGTTTCCCAAATAAGAGCAAAGAATTTAGAATGTATCTACTGAACAAACGTATAAAATAATTATAGGGGACTTAGTAAATTTCGAAAAAGAGGTTAAATAAAATGGGATTTCCCCAATAGGAGAAAAAGTTCGAGTTAAAGAGACTATTTGGCATCAAACAGAATCTAAAAAATTCGATTTATAGAGAAATTCGACTTACAGAAGTTCGAATTATGGAGGGCAAAATTTATGAAAATAAGGTTAAAAAATCAAATTTCTCAATAAAATTTTGAGTTATAGAGAAATTCGACTTAAGGAAGTTCGAGTTATGGAAGTTCGACGTATACTGTTTTCTAGGTATTGAAAAGTCCAAAATGAAATTTTCTTTATTTTCAAAAACTCTAAATCTTTGATATGCCAAAGACGTTTGGTTTTCAAAAAAAAAAAATAGAACGCTTATAATAGTTTGTCACTATGTTCTAAATCGAATAAATTTCAGCTGAAAGCCAAATTTTCGATTACTTTTTGGAGCGATTGGAGCTGTTCATCAGAAATAACGCGCCGAATAGTATTTTCAAAGGCGTCTATTGACTATGATGGAAATGGAAAACCAAAATAAACATACATCATGTGACAGCTGTCAAAAAGACCAACTCCGAAAAAGAATTTAGAACCAGAAGTTTAAAAAAAAAACTCCCATTTATTTAAATTTCAAAATTTCAAAGGTCCTCCTACCTACATAAAAGTTGTGGTCAGAATCGATGAAGTTCGTAGCTTTTGATCGATATAGAGATTTCTACATGACCCAGCCATCTAAGTCGTTGGACTTTTATTATCTTTTAAACAGGTCGCTGATCTTCTTCACCCGAAGAATTTTTTTCTCGAATCACCCTAAGACGCTCTCATCTTTCTTTGAAAGCGTCAAATCCTCAGCGCCATAAATAAAAACCCTGATGATGACCGTCTTACAGAAGACTTTACGACTCAATTACCTTCTAAGTTAACAAATGGAATTTTGTATTTCCTCGAAAATATGACTAATTCGGTTTTATGTGGGTTAACATCCAGTCCACACCGATCAGCCCAAAATATTAGTCTGTCTTAGGCATTTTGTAAGAGTTCTTTTAAGGTGTTAAGATGTTTTTCTGAAACCGCTATAGCAACGTCATCTGCATAGGCAATCACTCTGAAACCCTCCGTATCATCCAGACTAGTTAGGATTTTATTCAACACTAGGTTCCAGAGGAGAGGGTATAGAACACCACCTTGCGGTGTCCCTCTACTAACGAATCTTCTGGCAGAAGAGTTGCTCAGTTTTGAGTTAATTATTCTACTAGTCAGCATTAAATTAATTAACTTCCCAAGCGAACTCTCTACGTTTAGAGATGTTAATGCAGATGTGATTGCTGACGTGTCCACGTTGTTAAAAGCATCCTCCATGTAAAGGAAAGCAACCATAGTGAACTCTCTATGATGAAGGGAGTATTCGATGGTGTGTACTAGTGTGTGTAACACCGTTTCCACCGATTTACCTTTACAGTAGGCATGTTGATACGAACACAGAAGTCTTGCATCAATACTTGGATATCAATCAATTTTTCGAAAGTCTTAAGAAGGAATGATGATAGACTTATAGGTCGTAGATCTTTAGAATTGAATTGCGAGCATTAACCTGCTTTGGGTATAAAAACAACTTTCATCTCTCCATGCCGAAGGAATATGGACCAGATATAGACAGCTGGTAAAAATTGGCTCAAGGATTGGTGCAATAATGTCTGAAGCTTTTTATAGTTCGGCTGATATTATCCCATCTGGTCCTGCAGATTCGAATGGTTCGAAGCTGTTGAAAGCCCATTGTAGCTTGTTCCTTGCGATCAGACCTTGTGGATAAGTTATATTGGAACATGAACGAATATTATTGTTGCAAGTTGCGGTTAGAGAACTACCAGGAAAGTGAGTATCCATTAGTAAGTTCAGTGATTCTTCATTTAAATTTGTTCAGGAGCCGTCTGCATTTTTCAGACAACTTGGCATTGTTGGATTAGTTCAAAAATTCCATAAGTATATGTAAATGTTGCATTTTTTAAGTGCCAAAAAGTCACTAATATTTGTCTAGGAAAATTGTTAAAAAATTCATATGAATTGTCTTGATTTTCCTTAAACAAAGGACATTTCCTTTAATTTCTTTTCGACTTTTGTTTATTCAATACAAATTTTAAAAATTTCAAATAGCTATTTTAAAATCATCATTTTCTATAAAAAAAACCTCTAATTCATCATAATTATTTTTGTTGTTCCTTAGTCAGGACGGAAAATCTATAAAAATTCCCTTTTATTAAAAATAATTAATTTTATCCAGATTATGTATTTGTGGTTAAAAGCCATACAATTATAAATGAGTAATATTTTATTCACAATGTAAATCATATTAAACAAAAATATATTAAAAGGAGAATAAATTTGTAATTTCCATTCACAACCGCACCTCTCTCTCTGTCTGTTGGATTTCCTTAAACAAGGAAAAATAAATTAAACGTACAAAAATACTCAACCTCGAACTGACAGATGGTATTTCCGTTAAAGGGCATCAGCTGACGGATATATTGAAAATGATTAAGGAATTACCAACAACAACAACAAAAAAAACATAATATCGGTTTGATGTTGTTATTAATGAATTTTATATTTTTTCGTTAATCAAAAGAGAATAAATATTGGATTTATAAAACACAAAAATATTCCACCTCGAGAAAAACGTTAACAAGTGACGTGTAATTTAATTTTTAACAGATTTTCATAATTGATGAATAAAAATGGCACATCTAAGGTATGAAAAGACAAAAAAACAAACAAATTTTTATAAGAAGCAAAATGAAATTGATTTTTTAATTTTTGATCCTTAATGAAAAGAAAACAGATTGTAATTTTATATTAGAAATTGCTCAAAGCATAATTTCTTAAAAGAATTTCATTTCATTTTTAAACAAAAATTATATGCTTCATCAGCTTGTCATGTTAAAATTATAATTCATATAAAATATTCTTTTCTTTTTTTTTCAATCTCAAAAACAATAATCTTTGGTTGTATAGGATATTTTATGAAAAAGATCCTGAAGGACTATACAAATAAGCAAATTTCATCAATATAACATAATTCTTCCAAAAATCATGATAATACATCATCTACTTATAGTTATACTGATTTCTAAGCAAACACAAATATTTCCATCTTACATCCTATAGGAGGTATAAGTAAATTCCAAGCTTAAGGCTAAAGGTGCATGGCTTATTCCAAACCTCCTACAATCCTTTTATAGACTTATTGATTTAGTAAAAGACACAGAGAGATTACAAAGGAAGCTGTATGTATGTAGTTGCCTCTCTGTGGCCATCAGTAAAAATGAAAAAAAAAAATGGACTAACTGAAAGAAACTTAACCGAATCATCCTTTTTCATTCTTTGTGCAACACCAATCAGGGATTTATAATTCTATTCTCCGCCAGCAACAATGGAGACTGGGTATATGGATTTTAGTACCATTGTTTAGCTTTGAGAAATACATATGGATATTCTATACATATTGGAGTAGTTTTAGGTTGGTATAGAGTGAAGGAAAATGATGAAGACCGACATCTCATCGCCTCAAAAAACACACACAAATCCTTCTAAGGATATTCCTTTTAATATCCATGAATAGAAAAGAAACTACATAAGCAACAAAAAACTTACCTTCTATAGTTCATACGAGTAGCTATAGCTAGGAATAAAATGCCTGTTCTTAAAGCTCAATTTTGTTTGCTTCTCTTTTTCTTTTAATTTTGTCTCTCTCAATCTTATTGGTTTTTATGGTCGTTTGTTTTTATCGCTTGTGTCATGTAGCTTATCTTGGATAAGCAAAAATCACTGTTCTAATATTGGAGCTTTGTCAATTTGAACGAATCTGGCTAGGCTATATCTAGATGTTAGATGTGGTGAAGATTTTAACTTGTATTCTCGTATTCTTAACAAGTCACCAGGGATGCATATAATGTATGTTCATATATGTACATATGTATGTATGTAAGACAAATACACATATGGACAGAATTCATAATAACATATGCCTAATGTCTATAAGGACGACACAAGAGAGAGCAAAGCTATTGAAAATGTAAATAGAAAAATGCTCACTCAATGGCACTTAAAGTTCAGCAAAAATAAAATACTTAAAATATTTGTTTTTATTTCTTTAGAAAATCTGTTAAGTCGTTGAGGGATGTACTTAAAAATAATATTCCCAGACGAGATTATGCAATAAAGATTTTTTGACTAATATTGAAAAAAAATGGTTTTTTTGATGACTTTGAATTTTTGAAAATTGATTTTACTTAGATTCAAATTCTTATATGTAAATCAAATTAACGAAGAAAGGAAATTAATGTTTTTACAATATAACTTAAAACAAAAAGAAAAATTTCCAAGCGAAAACAGATTTGTACTCTGAATAAGTTTGAATTTTTTATAACTAACCTATACTAAAATTATAAATGTGAAAGTTTGTTTGTTTGTTTGTTTGTGTGTTTGTCCGTCCTTCACTCTGCAACGAAGCAATATTATGATATGATTTTTTGTGTGGAGGTAGTTACCAGGTTGGAGAATGTTTTAAGTTACTTTTTACCGAGGTAAAATACTTGGTTCACAGCTCATTCGAGCATATTAGTCGTTTACACTTATAATTAGATATTTAATATATTCTATAGCATATCATTAGGTTCTGCATGCTTTTGGACTTATAATCATTGCATATCATTAGGTGTCTTTTTAACACAAAACAATGCTCTAACACTATTGAAAAGAGAAGATGAGCAAAGGTGGTTAAAAACCGATGATGAAGGCTATGTGATACTAAAGGAAGATTTTTCTAATTTAGTACAGAGATTTTTTTGAATTTGTTTCATTTGTTTTTAACATTTGTCTATAATTTTATTTTCGTAAAAAGTTTAACAAAAAATGTATAAACTTTGTTAAATTGTTTTGTTAAGTTAAATAAATAGGAAAAAAGTTTTGTTTTTTTGAATTTTAAGTTATTTTATTAAATTATTTAACAAAAAATTAAAGTAAAAACCTTAAACATTGAATTAGTAAATATATAGTGTTTTTTTTTTTAATGAATAGGAAAAATGTTATATGGGTGATTATACAAAACTTGGGTAACTTTTGAGGATATTTTGTTTACGATAGTTTTTAAATCAAACTTCTATAAATTCGGGTGTATATGATAGCTAATCTAATTAATATATTGTTCCCAATCGGGCCAGTCATTTTTTGAGTACATTGTAAGATATTTAAAAATTTCAGAATTTGACTGCCAAAGGACTTGCGAGTATACACAGTTTTGAAAGTATTATAATGAAATTTAATACAAATTAGTAAAAATCTCTTAGGATTTCATAATGATCACTTAAAATCACTTAGTAACAATTAAAAATAATTATTAATATGTAATACTAGGAGAAAATACTACATCAGTTTTCAAAACAGACTTTTGACATTTAACGTAACGTTATTCACTTATCTTTTACTACTTTCTCATAGTTTTACTAAATATTTCAAAGTAATCAACAAACAAAATCTAACAATATTCATCTTAAAAGTACTAATGATCAAGAAATGAAGAACAATAACAATTTACCTGACACAGAACTGACGCCAAACTACTGACGAAAAAGTCGAAATTTGAGATTACAATCTGGACTAATGTTTTTTTTTTGTAATTTCAAATATCAACAAACTACATTTTAACAAATCAAAGTCTAATACGAATAAATAAAAATAAACTTTAGATTAACAAAAAAATAACGACTCACCATAAAACTGACGTGTTGACTAGACTGGCTAAGCACGTGTATAGACAACAAACATAACCCAAACTCTGGTAAAGTTATGGTGGCCGTCAAATTGTGCGACCCGCAACTAACTTTATTACCAACATTAAAATTCAAAGTAGGATTTGACGTTGAGTCGCCGATATTTCGCACGAATTTTAAATTTAAATAACACACAAGAAACTGACGAATAAAACTGAACAAAAAATTGCTTATTTTTTTAAATAAAGTGGAGAACACTGCATTATGAAAGTTGTAGTATATATTAAACTATATACATCGCAGATTGTATTAATTTAATAAGTTTTCTCAAATCAATGATAATTTTTAATAGACAGTCACTTAATGGTTGGTTTTCAGGGTTGTGACATGCCAGAGGACTGATGTTTTAAGAACTAATTGTGTTTTTTTAATAACTTGTATTCAAAATGAAGAACTGAAATTGGGTGACTAAATAAAAGTCTTTCCATTGTTTTAAAATAAATTGCAATCTCAATAAAATATAATCAGACTTTGTATACATTGGTTGATGACATCGAGTTACCCAACTTTTGTATAATCACCCATACATATGTATATCAAAACTATATTATAATTTTTTTAGTCAAAACTATACTTTTTAAAAAGATAATTATTATTAATTTATCGTTTTGTACTCACAATTAATTCTATTAATAAGATTTTTTTCTTTTAATTATTTTAGTTATTTTTATTTTATTCATTTATTTTTTAAAAATTATTTTGTGTTAAATTAGTTTATTTTATGGCATTTTATTTGGGTTGGTGATAATATCCCCCAAGATATAATCCCCAAAGGAAAATCCCCAAATCCATAATCCCCAAAACGAAATCCCCAGCAGCAAAATTCCCAAAGAGAAAATACCCATGGCGAAAATCCCCAAGTGAATATCCCCAAAAGGGTTATGTTCAAGTAGTGAATCATGCGATTAAATCGCGCTCGCAATTTAATCGCATGATTCATTACTTGAACATAATTGTTTTGAATATATTAAATTGCATTTATATTGCATGAAATGCAAGCGAACGATTTGGAAACAATAACATCATCCATTTCAATTTGTATTCTAAAATTAAAGAAATACTCGATACGACACTACAAAACAACACTTAGGCAGCACTAAACAAGCACTACGAATACAATGATTCTCTATCAATACTAAAGTCAGACTGAGAAGTGCATGCCTTCATAGTGAGTTTTTGTTTAGAAACTGTTTATCATTATCATTTATAAATATCACAATAAGAGAATTTCATAAGAGTTTTTCTAAAAACTGATGCATAAATGAAGATATGCATGGATACTGGGGATTTGGAGATTTCGTGGGGATTTTGGCAAAATAAATTATTTAGTTGGGGATTTTGTCCATTTGTCTTATGTCTCTGGGGATATTATCAAAATGGATTTAATTTGTTTGAGGATATTATCCCGTGGGGATTCTTTTTTTTGGGGATTCAATATGACACCCATTTTATTTTATTTTATTTTATTTTTTGTTTTCTTTTTAATTTATTTTTTGTTCAATCAATTTATTTGACATAGCATGTTATTTAATTTAATTTTAATTTATATTTTCTTTTGTTTTGAAATTCAAAATAATCTAATTTTGCAATTACTTAGTGTATGTTCCTTCTTGCATAAAACAAGACAATTAAAGAATTTTATTCAAATATTTACCTTGACCTTTCTCAAGTGAGAGTATTTTTGTTTCTTTATAAATTTAAAAAGGACCTCCCAAATGACTACCAAAAGAGAAAATCTATGCCTATACATTCTGGTAAAACGATCAATATAAAGTTAATTGGCTTTCAAACCATTTCTCACTTATTAATGTTCATTGTCCCGTAGAGAGTCATAAGAATTCTTAAGTGGTTTTATCAATTCTATGCATCTATGCTCTCCAATACAGAATAATATCAGGAGTATTGGTTAACTTTTCATTTATTTTTAAAGGCCAAATCGAGAACAAGAAAGAAAAAAAAAGAATCTTTTGTACTTTAGTAAATTTCCATGTTAAAAAGATGCCAATATCCTGGTTTGAAGAGAACAAAAAAAAAATCTTAAATTACCCAAGTTCTTTTTTTTTACTGTTTGTCCTTCATTAGAAATTCTTAAAGAAAAAAGTGCTTCTCCTACATAGTATAGAAAAGATGCTAACAAAGAACAAAATGATCCCAAAAATGAACTCAAGCAAAAAGCAATCTGGATCAATATACTTTGGTTTTTCTAACATTTTTTTTTTGTTGGCTTCTTCATTATTTGAAACTTAATCGCCTGGAGCTAAAGCAACCAAAACCCCCACTACAACAAAGAAATACATATAGATATGTATATAAACAGCATGTATAAATTTTCAACTCTCTTCATTAACATAATGAACAAACTGCAATGAAGATATCTTTAAATATTTTATTACTATCATCTTCTCTTCGAAATACAAAAGAAAAACCCAACGAACAAAATTTAAGATACTCCTTCGATACCATGACATCCTTTTTCCTTTCCCTATCCCTTTCCCTTTCCATATCTCTATAGTACATTTCAAGTTTAATACCCTTAAAAACGAACACACTTAGCAAGGATCTTCGTTTTGTTATTGTGAAAAAAAAAAAATTCAAAATTTATCCTCATTTATCGAAAATATACTACGTATGTTCGAAGGAAAAAATGTAACAAGAACAAAATACTCGAAATGTTAAAAAATAAAAATCTTTTCAAAATCTATCTTTTTATGAACTGCCAAACAGATTGCAGTCGTTTTAAAACACATTCTGATTAATCTTAAGTATATTGAATACATACATACATACATATACCCGTATTCTCGTACTCGTACTCGTTTATAAGATATCTTTTTTCTTCATCGTCCTTTTTGCATCCGCCGCCGCCGCATTACATTAGGGAATCCATATTTTTTGCGTTTCCTTTAAATTGTCTTTAAATGAAGCTTTCTGGGTTTTTGTACATATGTCTCTTGGCGATGATGCGATGGCATAAAGTACACACATACATACATATTTCTATTCTGCTCCTGAAATTATTTTTTTTTTTTTTTAATAATTTTATCTTAAGTTTCTAGACGGCTGGGTTTAAGGATATTTATTATATTATTTTGTTTGTGTGTATGTGTTGGTGTTCCTATCACAAATTGAGTTATATTTTGGAAAGAGTCCAAAATAATTTTAGTTTTTGATGCAGATTTTTGTTTGCTGTTATTTTGTGAGTGTATTACATCAAAGAGTTGAACATGAATTATGTGTATTTTATTTTATTTAAAACATCTAAAATATGTCACTTTTATGTAACAACGAAAATTGTGTGCATATGGATATTTCTTCACCATAAATCTGCAACCATTTTAAATTTATATTTTTATATAAGTACTAGAATTAAAAAGAATAATATAACCTCTCATAATTTAATAAGGACTTTTAGGATATACTCAAGTAAAAGAATTCATGGTTGAATTTCGTAATTGCCAACAAAAAATTACTTTACATACATTTTTACAAACAATAAGTATATATAAATGAATATTTTATGAATTATATGTAAATTTTATGAAAGCATTTTAAAAAGTGTATAATTATATTATATGTTTTTATTTTTACTTTACATAAACTTTGGGGAATTAATTTGTTAATTTGAATTTCTTATTTTTGTTCTCTTTCCAGGTAAATATTATGAACATACAATACATTTACATTTCTCTTGAGACTGTGTTCATTCTAATGTTATAAAACATATAATATTAACGATGGTGTTTTTGGTAAATTAAAATGAATATTTAATTAATTAAGAAATCAAGTTGTCAAGTAAGTGACTTTTATCATACAAAAATGTATAAGCTTTATTATATAAGGATGACGATGCATAAGTTTTTATTTTCCTATAAAAGTACATTTTAAAAAAAATAATAAAATAAGAAGTTTAGGACTTACACATTTTACATTGCGCAGAAATCTCACTAAGCAGTGACTTACTTACTTTACTTTAGTTGGCGCTACAGCGCATCGTTCTCCTGGGCCTCAAGTAATAACTTTCGCCAGCTTACTCGATCTCTAGCTTGCTGCCTCCAGTTTCGAATACCAAGTTGACGTGCGTCGGCCTCAACTTGATCACTCCACCGGAGATGAGGCTTGCCTCTGCTTCTTGTTCTCTCAGGCTTGGCGTTGAATACCTTACGGGCTGGAGCTTCGATGTTCTTTCGCTCGACATGCCCTAGCCATCTTAAGCTTTGAACACGCAGTTTTTTGACCAGTGGCAAGTCGCTGTACAGCTCATACGAGCTCCTTCTGATTAAATCTTCTCCGCCAGATGTTTTTTTGCCTGTCGACACAAACGGGACCATAGATCGTACGCAGAACCTTCCTCTCGAAGATATCATAAAGATCCTTCATCCGCCTGGGAGAGGGTCCATGCTTCTGCACCATACAGCAAGACTGGGATGATTAAAGTTTTGTACAGTGTCTCTTTGGTACTTCGTGTTAGGGCCTTATTCCTCAACTGCTTGCTTAGGCCAAAGAAACAGCGATTAGCAGGGGTAATTCTACGTTTAATCTCCGCGCTGATGTCATTTGCAGAATTAACAGCAGAAGTTGTACCTGTCAACTGTCACATTTTGACCAAGTCTACGGTGTGAATCGACTCTATTTGACGACAGTAAATGCTTCGTTTTGTCCTCGTTAATGTCAAGACCCATTTTCTTCGCCTCAGACTCGATATTAGAGAAGGCACCCATTACTGCTCGTTTGGTTCTTCCCATATTGTCGATGTCATCTGCATATCCAAGATATTGTGTGGATTTTTGAAAGGTGGTGCCACTTGTATTGGCGTTGGTGTTGCGCACCACTCTTTCAAGAACAATATTGAAGCAGCTACATGACAGCGCATCGCCTTGTCGAAGTCCTCTGGTGGTTTCGAAGGTTTCAGTCGAGTCTCTTCCAATTTTGACGCAGCAACGAGCATTTTCCAACGTCATTCTGATAAGTCGTATCAGTTTGGTAGGGATACCAAAACTCAACATGGCAAGGTATAGTTCGTTGCTGTCTACACTGTCATAAGCTGCTTTGAAATCGATGAAAAGATGGTGTGTTTCGATGTTATGTTCTTGGGTCTTTTACAGGATTTGGCGTAGAGTGAAAATTTGGTCGATGGTAGATTTTCCAGGCCTGAAGCCACACTGGTAAGGGCCAATTAGTTCGTCAGTAAATGGCTTCAGGCGTTCACATAATACGCTGGACAAGATCTTATATGCGATGTTTAAAAGGCTAATGCCTCTGTAGTTGGCGCAGTAACTATCTGGTACATGCTCCTTACCAGATCTGCTCCAGCGTACTTAAAAAGCCCCGCCTGCAGACCATCATCACCGGCCGCTTTGTTCGACTTCAGCCTGGTGATGGCTAGTTTGATCTCACTCTGATCGGGTGGGTGAAACTCTAGATCGTCAACCAAATGGATTTGACGTGGCTGCTCGCTGGCGGAATCAATGACTTCATCACCATTAAGCAGCTGGTTAAAATGATCTCTCCAGATTTTTAGCATTGACTGCGTCTCGACTACGGTATTTCCCTCCTTATCTTTGCAGGCTCCAGGTCGGCTACTGAATCCCGTTGTTTTCTTTTTGACTCTTCTATAAAAGCTCCGCACCTGTTTCCTGTTAAAACATCCCTGGATCTCCTTGACTTCACGCTGCTCATGGGCTTTTTTCTTTCTTCTGATCAAGCGGTTCTCATCCCTTCTCTTATCGACGTAGAGCTGGCGGGAGGATCGTGTCCTTTTTTGCTACCACAATCTGTTTGCCTCCGTTTTGGCTGTGTTTGCCTGAGCACATTTGGAGTCAAACCAGGGGTTTCTTGGTGGCGGCTGTGAGAAACCTAGGACCTCTTTTGCAGCATTCCTGATGGATTGTTTGCAAAGCTGCCAGTGGGTCTCTGGGCACATCTCGTCCGTTGTAGAGTTTCTCGCAATCTCTAGGGATACTCGGTCGGCAAAGGCATTGGCGGTATCCTCTTGCTGCAGTCTTCCAACGTTGAATCTTCTCCTCGAGGTTGTTGTTCGCCTAAGAGCTTCCATGGATATTCGAACGCGCAGTTTAGCACCAACTAGGTAGTGGTCGGAATCTATGTTGGCTGATCTGTACGTACGAACGCCAAGTATGCTAGAGGAGTGTCTTCCGTCAATAGCAACATGATCGATTTGGTTGCATGTTCGATCATCGGGGGACCGCCAAGTACCTTTGTGGATATCTGGGCGAGGGAATCTGGTGCTACTCAACACCATATTTTTCTCGGCTAGGAAGTCGATAAGCCTGAGTCCGTTTCCAGATGTGATGTCGTGTAGGCTATGTCTTCCGATTGACCTACCAAAGATGCCTTCTTTACCAATTTTGGCGTTAAAATCTCCCAGGAGAATTTTTCTCTTTTGACAATAAAATTGCACTTTTCCAAAAGATTTTGGTGGTCTTTATTCAAATCCGACTTCAAAATTAATGTATCACAACAGGTTTTTGAGATCTTACTTTTTAAAACTCGAAAAGCAAAAACATCTATCTATGTTTATGAAAAAGATTTTTTTTTTGACAACATCCTTGATGGATTTCTAAACCTATAATCCCTTTCTTCAACATTAAGTTGAAATATTAATATTATTTTATACTATATTCAAAAAATTATTATAAGTTTCTAGATTTCACCTATCTTAAAAAATCTGAAACAAATGCTAAACTATATATGCTTAAATGTTTTTTTACAGAAAAAGGTGAAACGGTTTGAAATTAAGTTTTGCTCTTTTAACGAATCTGTTATCTAAACAATTCTAATAAATCATGTTTTTGAAATATATTAAAAAATATACATATACATAGATAATGTTAGAAACGGGTATTTTTAAAATGTAAGTTAATAGTTAAAATTAAAGTTTCGATTCGAAATCAGCACTAAAAATTAACTTCAAACCGTATTTTTCAAAAATATAAAAGTATTAAATTCAAGGTTTGCTTAAAACTTCATATAAAGTCAAGTTAAGCTTCAAAGCTAATTACAATAATTTAAATTGAATTTAAAACAAAAAGATTTGTACTTTGAAAAATCATCATTCAAATATGTAATTGTAAAGAGATATTATTTTGAGTTTAAATTTAGCCTTAAAAACCGCTTTTTTGATTGTTTTTAGCACTTTTAAGGATGGTCTGGTTTAAAAACCAGATGTGATAGAAAAATTTGAAGGCGAGATTCGCATTAAGGACGTCTTAATCCTTTTAAAAAATTGTATTTTGTTTTTGTAGAACAGATCGATTAGATTGAGTTTTTCTAAACTGTAAAATCCTCATGCAAAATACGATTTAATGCCCTGAATGTCATGTAAAATGATCAATTCCAAACATCGATTGACAGTCTTAAAAAATTGAGTTTTCATTAAAATGTCGGTGTTCTTAAGAAACTTATATGGTTTTGACTTATCTTATCCCTAACTGGCTTAACAGTTTAAGTTTTGTACCACTTTAACTAAAAATGCCGCGAAAAAATCCTTTCAAGTTTCCGAAATGTTTCACTTACGCGGACTGAATCTACAAAATGTCCAACATTCTTGTAGTGCATTATAATAAGATGTCAAAAGATGACATCTTCAAAAACTACAGGAGGCTATTAAAAATTAGACTTCTTATTGGAAAATCGTTTACAATTAACTTGCGAATATAAAGAAGATACGTGCATTTTTTAATTCTTATTCTTTAAAAAATAAAATATAAAAATATAATGGTTTCATGTTTTTAAGGATTTTTTTAAGGAATTTGTAAAGAAAAACAAATAGCTTATTGAAGAAAGAAATATTTTGAAGCTTAAACACTATTTTTTCAGAAACATGCTTTTTTCGGATTAAATTATTATAAAATATCATATCACTTTCTTTAAAAAAAAAAAAAAAAAAAAAAAAAGTTAAATCAAAAATGTTTATTCTCTGTTTTCGTGAATTCTTAAATATTATTTTTTTAGTATCAATTTGATTTAACTCGAATTCCTCATAATTCTTTATTTATAAAGAAATTCTTATCTTGATGGAATGGTTCGAAATCAAGAATTCTTAACAGAACCCTTTTATTTAATTTCCTGTCATCAGGAACAAAATAATTCAGAGTTTCATAATGTCATTGATCAGTATTCTTGTGATGATGGGATATCTATAGACAGGTATATTAAAATATTATTGTCCACAGGATATAGGTAGGTCCTTAAGAGATTTCAATTTTATCATTCATTCTCATTTCCCAAAAAAAAAAAAAAAATTATTAAATAACGAATAAAAAGAAAATAATATTTTTTCCTTTTGGTGAAAAATAAAATCCACTTCGTCCTCAATTAACTGCAAATAAGAGGGCGAACTCATAATAATTAATAAATTGTGTTGTAATGTCCACCTTGAAATGAAAGTTCATATACCATCAATACACCTACCCTAGGTATTTTTACCTTTTTAAGACAATCCATAAACTTTATAATTTATATACCTACACGAGATTATATGTATATGTAGGTACCTACCTTCACTTGCAGATGTGAACTTCATAAAAAATATTACAAATTAATTAAAATCCTTCAATAAGAGAATGAATTTCCTTTCAGCCATCTTAATTAAAGACTTTTTTCTCCATCCAGTAAAAATATAAAAACATTAATAAAATATTCCCATCAAGAAGCGAAGAAGTGAGTCCTTTCATCATCAACACAAAAAAATAAGATTAAAATAAAATAAAATACAAAAAAATTATAATGAACTTACGCTTTACTGATTAAGCACAAAGGTATATAACAAAAAAATAAGCCCTTAATTATACACATAAAATATTGGGCGACGACAACGACACCGTAGTTTCATTTAGTCCTTTTTTCCTTATAATTTTACTATGAAGGATATTTCTTCTTTTTTTTTCTATGTGGAAGCAACCTCGAATTTTAATAAAAGCACTTTCAATGCACTAACCACTTTTGTTTGTGTATGAAATTTTCTTTCCTACAAAAACGTCTTCCGGTATAGAAATGTGTAGGGCTATTAAAGGACATCCAGACCACTTCCTTCCTACCTATGTACTTATGTACCTATGCAGTGGAACAAAATTACAAACTCTGACCAAATTTTACAAAAAGAATTATTCCTGTTGAAATTATCCATCCATTTCTTTTATCATGGTTTACTGTTGTAAGGTCATTAAATTAGTTTAACGGTGCTTGCGATAAAGTACAAATTAAAAAGCGTTTACAAAAAATTTTACGGCCGGCGACGGTGGCGGCGGTTTTTTTTTGTGCGGCGAAGTGGTGGTGGCAAGGCAAAAGCCCTTAATTTGTGGGATTCTTTTATTTAACTTCTAGCTTAGGAAAATAGTGTTACCAACGTAGTTTTTTTCTGTGTAACTATGGCGGAATTTAGTAGTTTTTAATGTTTGCTGGATGACATCTGAAAGAGGTTGATTACTTGCTTTACGTTTTTTTAATTCCTTAAAAATTCTATAGTAAATTTAAGTGCACCGTCATGAAAACGGAAGTCATTCGACCTTAATGTGTTTGAAATTTAAGAGTTTTTTTTAGTATGAAACAGTTTGTATAATAAAAATTAAGATCAAATGTCAGTTTTTGAACTGTTTATGAAAATACACACACCCACACATAATATGAGTTAAAACAATATCTTTCCTAAACAATATAAATGTATGGAAGCAAAAATAAAAAATACTTACAATGTTATTCTTGTATGTTAATGTAAAATTATAATGTTTTTAAAATTTTTAAAAACTTGTTTCAGAGTTGAAAAACCTACACATAAATTTTAACATCGAAGCAAATACTTATGCAACAAAAAATCCATCAAAGTTTATTTTTTAATTCTTATATTCAACATTATTTTAAATTTGAAGGATCTGTGAAGATTTTCTTATCATAATCAAAAATAATTTTCTAACAAAGTATTTGCAATATGATTTATTTTGGAAATTTAAAATATTTCCAAAAGTCTACCATATAGACAATTTAATATTTATGAAACAAGATATTGAAATATCTAATAAGCTACGTAAGTATTTACAAAGTTTTTAAAACTTAATGTTTGAAACATTTTTTCAAAGTTTTACGTTTTAGTTAGATTTTTTTTTTTAATATTTAAAAATATTCAACCACCATAAGATTCCAAGACCAAGTAATAAATTATATTTATAATGAAACAAACTTAGTTTTCAAATTTTTAAAGGATTTAAATAGTATGGTATCTTAATAGAGTACTGTTGACTAAAGTTAGAATACTCACTTTTTAAATGTTTTTAAATATGTTTTTCTTAATATAAATTTAGGATTTAATTGACTATTATTTTTAGTCAGAGAAATAATCTTTTTAATTTTCTTTTCAAATATTCTCAATTCTAATATTTTCCTACAAAGTCTTAAAAAATAAATCGTAAATAATATTTTGGTAAACAAAATTAAGAACAACCAGAGATGTGAGCCTTACTGAAAAATTATTGTTTTCGTAAAGTAGAAAAAAAAACTAAATTGGAAACGCTATATGCTAGGAACAGTCAAAAAAGTTACTGTTGCTTGATTCACCGTCAAAAAAGTTATTGGTAATAAATAGGGCTTATATCCCCGAATTTCACATTGGTTATACTAATCGATAATAAGACCGATTTTACTATAACGTATAGCAGTATGGCGGATTGTTTTAGAAAAAACTTTAAAACGCGACAAAGTAAATAAAGTTTAAGGGGATCGCTTCGCACGACCCCATCTGAAGCCCTTCTCTATTTAACACCTATATGGGTTAATAACAACATTGGCCTCTCTGAAATTCTCTGACAACACTATCCCCCAACTAAAATAAGGCAGAAGCTTCCAGTTTTCTATACCTTTCAGATCTTTCTGGGAGGACAGGACATTCCTGACGAAGACGATTCAATCCACTTTAATAATTAAGATGAATCAAAAACAAATTGAAGTTGTTTGTGGAGGTGTGTACTCTGAATGGCTAAAATTAAGACTCTCATTCCGCCTTCCCAATCATTGTAGCGTGTTCTAAGTGAACTTTTGGCAATGAAAGAACTCTTGTTATGGCTTAAAGTAAACGTGATATCAACATCTGATATTCGTATTTTCTCAGATAGTCAGGCGACTATAAAATCTCTGAACTCTGTCTCTAAAAACTTTATAACAGTCTATAAGTGCCGATAATCTCTTATGGGTGCCGGGCTATTGACATTCAAAGAAACTGTAAAGTAGATAAACACGCAAGAAATGGTACAGCACAGCCATTCTACCACGTTTGGTTGTATGGATGAAGAACAGGAGGAACAGGAGGAACAGGAGTTCTTCACCTCTTCTGTACATGTCTTGGTCTAGCTCAAAAACACAAGACCTACCTAGGAGAATTCTTCTGTAACGATCTAAACGATCTCAATCATATTAACATAATCAGACTTTCAGGTTTCATAAGGGACTCAAACTGGTTTCATTGGGGAGCGGATCGAAATGCTGTATTTTAAAATACTGTATGGTGAAAATTCTGTATGATACTGTACGATATTGTATGGTTATAATTCTGTATGGTTAATATTCTGTATTTCAAAATACTGTGTCTTAAAATGCTGTATTGTCAAAATACTGTATCTCATAATACTGTATAATATTGGAAGTTTTGACAGATCAATTAGTTTGGTGCAATTGTCTATGCAATTGTTGATTATGATATGAACAATTTATGTAAAAATATGAGAGAAATACAAATAACTAAGAAGAAGAAAATGAGAAAATAAAAAAAGATATCATTTATATTAATTTTGTTTTTATTATTTCGGAGACTTATGAATTATCATAGGTACATACATATGTTATTGTTCAAGGCAGCGTTGCAAAAGCTTAATTCACTTTTAGCTTAACTCATGGCTTTAATTCACAGTTCACCAACTGACTTATGAATTGAATTTATTTAATTTATAAGTCAGTTGATGGCTTTCGATTTAAATTTTTTTAATTCATAAGCAGTTGGTGACTTCTGTATTCAATTTTTTTTAATTCGTAAGTCACTAACTTGCTTATGAATTAATGATTTTTAAATTCACAATCCCGCAACCCTGGTTCAAGGGAAGTATATTAAAACATTATGCTAATGGAACATTATTATGATGTTTTTTTAAAAAAAGTATTCTGTTTTCAAAATTTTGTATTTCAAAATGCTGTAAATATGGCTAAAAAATAAAAAGTGCGCACTTTTTTTACATTATGAAAACGATTTTTATTTTTTAGTCTTATTTACAGCATTTTGAAATACAGAATTTTGAGATACAGCATTTTGATCATGCAGTATTTTGTACATACAGTATTTTGAAATACAGTATTTTGAGATACTGTATTTTAAATACAGTATTTTGATCCATACAGTATTTCGACCCCAACCCGTTTCATTGAGCTCAGAAGAAAGCCTTGAAACTCATATGGTATCACAATGGGCCAATAATCTTTTATAAGTGTGTCCTTTATCCGGGACAACCATTTTAACATAACCTAACCATGCAACCAAAAAATTTAAGCTTAAGCTGTTTCTTTTAAATATATTTTACTAATTTTGTTTTATTTTTGGTAGGATTTTAGTCTTTGTAAGAAAAAATCAATTTATTTAAAGTTAAGAATAAAATTTTTCTTAAATTATTTGAGTCAAATTAATTTTTTACCAATTCTTAGTAGTATTAAAAATTTTGCATTTTTTGTAATAAAAGTATCAACTTCTTTTCTTTTTTTTCTAAAAATTTTAATAAAATTGTTTTGTGTAATATAAAAAAAACCCACATCTTAATTTTTCAAATGTTATTTAAGTCGACAATAGTCTCTTATCAATATTTGGCATGTCTTATTTACATAAAAAAAGCTTCATTAAATTTTTCAAAAAATGACACCAAATGTCACAAACGATATTTTCGTTTCATAAAATTATTCCCATACTTTTTTTTGTATGTTTCTGAAAGTCCCTACTGCAGTTTTTAATATTATAACCTGAAAAACAAAGTTCAAAGTCGATATCTTTACTTGGTCTTGAGATATAGCAATCGACATTGCAACGTCAAGAATTGTCAAAAATATGGCAACCAATTACAATAACTTTCTGTGAAAGGTTAAACATTATCAAAAATCCTTTTCCTAACCCATTAATATTGTAAAATACCACTTTATTCTTCGTTTAATGTTTTACAAGACCAAGAGAAACTGACTAAATGTCAAACAAAAAGTTACACCTTACCTTTTCCGTATTAAAATGTTACATAACACAAAAAAAGGTATCACAATAAATTGGACCCTATACAATGTTTAAAAATGGCAGTGGTTTTAAAACAAAATAAGGATGAGCAACCCAGAATCCAACCACTTTAAACAGTATCAAATTAATTTTCTTATCTTTGATGACCGCACCAGCCATCAATTTTAATTTAAAGTTAAGAATCCAGATCATTTTATATAATGTACGTTGTAATTTTCTGTCACCACAAAAATGATTTATGGTTAATCTATATTTTCGCTTATCTAAACGATATGATACCTATGCATATGTATAGAATCTATACAGAAAACTATATAACTAGAAAATTGATTTTATTGTTTTCAATAATGATAACGATGATAAAGATGATGATGGGAAAGTATCATCATGTGTACCTTACAACTCGAATCTCTCTCTCTCTCCCTTAATTAACCTCACATAAGAAGCGGGGCTAAAAGATAAAACCATAGCCTTAACCACAGAATGATATGGGAAAGGAGATATATCTCTCCAGAGATCATTCCTCTTCCTGGTTTTTGGGATATATGTAGCTATATGGATGTGTTGTATATGTAATGTAGTGTAGATTGCAGTATGACAGGAAGGGCTCTGGCCATAATGTAAGCATAAGCAAGCTAAGCAGCATTCCTGAAATTAAACAAACAAAAATCTATTTGTATACAAACGACTCAAGTCGTAACTTATGCTTTATGTAGCATAACCAGAAGGAAGGATATGTGTGGCTAACCATAGACAGAAACATAGAGAACAGAGAGAGAAGGAGACAGAGCTATAGATATACATACATATATGAAGGACGATAATGTCCTAGATGACTTTCTGTTCTTTGAATAAATGTGCGGTAATTCCTAGGTAAACCAAACCACTATGTTTTGTGTGTGTGCCTTCCTTGATGCCTGTGCTGTGTTTTGTGCTATATTATGCCGGCTGAGGTGGACCGCCTGGTTCTATGTTAATGTTGCTTATATATATATATATATATATGTATTTATTCCCGCGTCATCCTGTTTCTAATGCGAATTCACATTTGTTTGAAGGTGTAACTTAACCAATATAGCGGATGCTCCTTTTCTCCGGTGGTTGATGATATTTATTACATTCTCTATTAGTTTCAGAAATGGATTAGTTATAAATAAATATATAGATTCAAACCATATTTGGGCTACACACGAAGATCAGAAGGTATGTTTATCATTATAAATATTATGTGCCATCACAATAATGTCTGCGAGGCATTAAATTTACCAACCTCGCAACCAACATCTCAATAATGCTTTTGGTCGAATGGAAACGTTCATATTCATATTCAGCTCCTGTTGTTTTTAGACAAAACTACACACATCACGAGCTATTGCGAGTCAAATATTGATAGAGAGAGAGGTGTGTGGTTGGTTTCAAAATAACCAATAGGACCAAAATTAAGCAGGCGATGAGAGGCAAAGCGAATGATTTTGGTATTTCACAAGACTTTGACATACGGATTAAATTTTGAATATTTATAATCAATTTAGCCACACTGCCACTTGGAAGCAATTTAATTACAATACAAAATACGAAACACAATACCTACCTACATATACACGATGACAATCATAATATAAGCTATAAGCTAAATTAATATCTGCGGTGGCATTTAAAATTGAATTATCTTATAATGAATTCTTTAAACGAATGTGATACTCACTATAATATACAAACATCAGAATGGAATGGTTTAGTTTCTAATTAATGTGGTTAAAGATATAATACGAGTACTATGAGAAGGTATAAAGGATCAAAAAGGATAAGATTAATTGTGAGCTTGAAAGTAATGGGGCTTGATTTGTAGAGAAAAGTGAAGACAAGTATTAAACTATGTATTAGTGTTTTAACGCATATATGTGGTATGCGGTTTAAAATTGAAGACAACATTTTTTAAACCCTTTAAAATCACTTCTAGTACAGAGTTTTCCAATAAGAGGTTTCATTTTAATATTGAAATAAAATGAATAATTTAAAAATAAAAAAGAGACCCACACTGATAACTTCCCATCCCGTCTCTCGATTTGTCTTGCTTAAAAGATTGTCTATATGTATCAATTTTTATCAAATTTGCGTATTATTTTTTGTAGATTTTATTTTTTTATGAAAAAACGGACTGTGGGACTTTTATAAAAAATTACTGAATATCGAAAACAATATTTTCTGTGAAATAAAAAAAGCTTGAAGCCAATATTTGTATTTTTTGAAAAGCTTTTTGAGTCGAAAGTAAATTTTTACCAAGTTTTAGTATTGTTTTTTTTTTAGGTTTTTATTTTTTGTAAAAAAAACTGTCAATTCGATTTTTCACAAAATTTTATCGAATGTTGAAAACAATATTTCTTATAAGCTAAAATTAGTTAGAAGCCATTATCTCAAATTTTTGAAAAGATATTTGAGTCGAAAATCAATTTTTACCAACTTTTGTTAAATTTTTTTTAGATTTTTAATTTTGTGTACAAAAACTGTCAATTAGATTTTTTTCAAAATTTTACTGAATGTTGAAAACAATTTTTTTTGAAAGATTAAAGTAGTTTAAAGCCAATATTTCAAAGTTTTGAAAAGATATTTGAGTCGAAAATCAATTTTTACCACCTTTTACAAATTTTTTGTATGTTTTTACTTTTTGTAAAAAAAACTGTAAATTCGATTTTTCTCAACATTTTTCAGAATGTTGAAAATAATATTTCTTACAAGATAAAAAAAGTTTGAAGCCATTATCTCAAATTTTTGAAAAGATATTTGAGTCGAAATTCAATTTTTACCAACTTTGAGTAATGTTTTTTTAGGTTTTTATTTTTTATAAAAAAACTGTACATTCGATTTTTCTCAAAATGTTACCAAATGTTAAGAACATTATTTTTCGTGGCTCAAAATTGTTTTGGAGATAAAATCATTTTGTATTCGTAAAATTTTCGAGGTGACAAATTTTTTTGTTCAGTTTTTTGGATTTATAAAAAAACCGTTAATTGGATTGTTTTCCAAAAATATACTTCTTTTGTATCACGTTACAATATATAATAAAAAATTTAATTCAAGTCTCTAGCGTCATTGGTTCATGAGATATTTAGGTTTAACCTAAATGTTCATCTTCTTTTTAAACTGCTATGGTAAAAAAACCAACCACGCAATTTTATTGAGAGCCCTTTCTGCATTTTTCTGCCTTATTATCTGTATAACAAAATTTATTTGAAGTTGGTATCTCTTCTGGTTCTTGAGCTATGGACGACGAAAAAAACGTCGCGAACGTACGGACGTACGAACGTACATACACAACACACGCACGCACAGACATCTTTCTAAAAATCTTTTATTTCGACTCTAGGGACCTTGAAACGTCGAGAAATGTCAAAATTTTCAATTTGACAAATCGGACCCATTACAATAACTTCCTATGGAAAGTTAATAAATTGATTTCCCCGCAAAACATTAGATATGCCTCTATATTAGCAACCACAGTCATTTGGTTGCAACACCATGTCATTTTGATGATATATGTACATATTCCATAGTTTTCTTTATACTTTCACAAATTCCATTTATAAGAACTATAATCGATTGTGGAGCGTCGCGTCGGCACACAATCTTATCTTTCACTTGGCACTAAATAAATTCTGGAAGGTGTTAAGTCACATTCTTGAAAGCAATCCAATTTCGGGCATACAAAAATCAGTAACCAATACTCGGCAGTGCACTGCAATACATTTACCGTAGTAGTTGCAATAGCCTCATTTTCAGATAATTGAGATTGAATCACACTGCTATCTACCCCAAAAACCACACCAAATAGTGATACGTTGAGAAAATGGTAAGAATTCTTGGAAATTTCTCTTGAAGTTTCCAAGCCCAAATTCCAACAATTCTCCTTATTTACATAAGCTCCGTGCTGTTCCTTCACCATGTTAACTGAACTTTATAAGACATAAGTCCCTATGTAAAATACCTTTTATGTTGTTTGACGAATTATTATTTCTAAAGATCGACGTGGAATTAAAAAACCTGGGTTTTCTTAAACAATATGAAACTACACACTCAGTTTAGATTCGTCACATCACTAACTTGTCGCAACACCTTACATTTTTAACCAGGTTCAGTATTGTTGGAAAGGAAGCTAGAATGTGCTAAGCAAAAGACCCAAATGTGCTTTTTGTAGTGAACTTTAGTAATTTGCATTTACTGTTGAATTATGCACTGTCTCTTTTTTGTGATAATAATGAAATAGTTTTTATTTGTGAAATATGAAAAGATGTCAACTTAAAAAGCGACAGCTTTCCAAATAGCGGTATCTTCAAAATGAAACCTTGTGGTTCCTCTAATGCAATTTCGAGAATTTTGCAATAAAAGAACCCACTTTTAAGTTTTAAAAAAAATACAAAAATTTGTATTTTAATTATAGTTAAAATGTTTTTTTTTTTTTTTTTTTTTAAATCAAAATCTTAAAGCTATCTTAAAGCTAGACAAAAATTCTTAAAAAAACTAGCGTAAATTTCAAAAACTTAAAAAATATCTTACTGGCCCTATGCGGGTGCTCCAAATTAATCCATTATCTTATATCTACTGCCTTTCGGCCTAAGAACAATTTAAATACTACTAAATAACAAGAACTTAATCTAAAACCAAGAAAATTTAAAAAAAAAACTTGGTATCTTCACCATTATTTTTTATTTTATATAAAACTAAATAAGAAAAAAAACCGAAATCCATTATGATACTGAAGCTACTTAAAACTAACCAAAACTAATAATACTACTTAAAAATACTTAAAACTACCTAAAAACTAGAACAGCCACAGTAAACTTTTTTTTTTTTTTATATATATATAATTTTTTTTTGGTGCCACCCTGACTGTCCTTAACCTAGTCCTTAAACCTGCGTAAGCCGGCCAAGACCAAACGCCCTAGACAACTTTAAATGACATTCTCAATTTGAAGCCACCAAAACTGGTTCTCCTGCCTTACCCTATCTCTTCCGTCTCTATCGGAAACAGTCCTACTGAACCGAAGGCACTCGGCTCCGTCCAGTGCGAGGAAGTCTCGACTGTAAAGGAGACGCCTGTCTACAGTTTTAGGACTGACGTGGTAGATTAGCGGAACCGCCTTCCTATCCTGTATCAGCCCTCAATTGTCTAAATAGAGAAAACTTCGGGCGGAATGTTGCCACTTAAACGTGAACTTTCGTAATACTCATTGTTGGGGTAGTAAGTCCCAAAAATTAAGCTGTTAGTCGACGACATCGCTCTCGCAATGTGACTCCTTCCAAGCTTCAGCAAGAAATTATCTATTCTGTTTATGTTGGCTCTGTTGTATAGAACCTGGTTGGAATAGTAATGTTTGTACTCCGACTCTGGTGTTTTTTTTTTTTTTTTTTTTTTTTTTTTTACCAGGCACCCATAGGCAATCATCGGCCGGATAAGGGCCATGTAGCAAATCACCTTCACCCTGATGTCAAGACCGCTGCTAAAAAACAACCGTTTTGTCAGGGCAAAGGCTTCCCTAGCTCTGGCCAGAACAGCACTCATATGTCTGTCGAAATACAAGTACTGATCCAACAGATGCCAAGGTACAAAATGGTTTGAGTCGCTTTATGCACCAGCACATTGAGAGTTCTTTTACTGTTTACCTGGTTTACTGTTTTACCTAGGAAAGACGTAATTGCAATAAACTTGATCGAGAGAAAACGGAAATGCAAAATGTCTGCATTCTGTGTTTTCACATTGTTTTCTTAATATTGAGCTTTAGGTTTTGATAAATAACATTGATGCGTTTTCATAGATAACATTGAGCTTTGTGTATCAATAGGTGTGCACATCCACTACATCACCCTCCTCCAATCGAGGCCCCCTCTTCGAGATTATAAAATATTTTTTTTTTAAACCATATTTTCTGATTTAATAATTTAGACACAGTGTGCTGGCTTAAGACGATCGATTGAAACCGACACGCTCTTGTTTTTCATTTTGATTACGAAATGTTTTCTTAGGCGTCGCATGACGTTGTATGGTCCTTCGTAGGGAGGCGTAAAGACTATTTTGACTTTGTCAACTCTGACAAAAACTTGTTTACACTCGTTTAAGTGTTTTGGAATGAAAATTTTTTGTTTTACTTTTCTGGTTTCTGTTGGGATGAGATTTTTCATCGCATTGCGGAGTTTTTCGATTATAACGTCTGGAGAGCTTTGCTTGTTGTCGTAACCAACAAAAAATTCAGCAGGCATTCTCAGATTCTGCCCATAAACCTTTTCTGCTGCAGAAGAATTTAAGTCTTCTTTGACTGCACAGCGAATTCCTTATAGGATTATTGGGAGTTCTGAGCTCCAATCGATGGTGTTACATCTGGCTTTCAATGAACATTTGAATTGTTTGTGGAATCGCTCAACCATGCCATTAGCTTGTGGGTGATATGGCGTTGTGTGCATTTTGTGAATGCCTAACAGTCTAGACAGTGCGGTAAAGAGTCTTCATTCGAATTGACTTCCTTGGTCCGTAGTGATTTTTAAAGGAGTACCAAAACGGGCCACGAAGTTTTCGACAAAGCCGAAGGAAGAAGCCTTACCAAGTCTATGTGAATGTGATCGAATCGAACTGTTGGTACTTCGAATCTAATGTATTCGGACTTGGTATGTCTTTGCCTTATTGGAAAATTCCTTATTATTCCAAACCTTTCCCTGAACCCATTAAGTAAAAAGCAAAAGTGAATTATTATTATTGATGCTTTTAAAAAACTCCATATCTTTTTTCTTCAGCCTTTTTTTTAAGTCATCAAACTAATGGTTATGGGTTTAAATCACACAAAAATCTTTTTATAGAATAGAGTGTGACAGACTAGATAACAACATTGTCAAAACCAATTTCTAAACACTTGCCATACATAAAAGAAAATCAATTTGGTATGTTATCTAGACTAAAAAATAAAAATTGAAAATAGCTTTTAGCAAAAGACCTATCCTCAAGTAGGTACTTCTTGTTCCGAGACCAATCGAAGCGTATAAGTTAAGAATAATAAAAAAAAGCAACATACAAGAATGAAAGTATAAAAACCAAAAAAAAGAGACTCTAAACCAACCTACATTCTCTGAAAACTTTTAGGTATACCTTAAACCTATACGTATACCTAACCTGCTATACACTCTTTGTGGTCCACAGATGAAAACTGTCAACAGCGTGTATATGGGCAGCAATAATGACCGCCACCACTAACTACCGCTCTATTATACCTATCTACCTATAGAACAAGTACCTACTCTGATGGCCTCCAACAACCAACTAACCCAACGACGACAGCAAAACAACAACAACAACAACTTAGAATGACAGGAACTTTGCCAAGGACATTGGTGTTGGTGATGGAATGTATACGCGTACATATACATATATATTTTGTTCAGCGAATAGAACGTAACGATTGGATTCATGGGAGCATGACCACAGGAAGAGTGTACTCTCCACATTCTAACACACACAAGACTTGTCACAAAAGCAAGCTAGCTAGCTAGCTAGAAAGCATCAGCAACGAGCCAGTGATGGTCCTAGAAGGATATCGCTATTATTATGGTGACGGGCAAGCGTGCAATACAGCTCTCTAACGACACAATAATAACAATAATGCAACAACCACACCAACTTATATTGCATATAGCCCAGCCACCAACAACCGGCAACGCCAACATCACAACCACTGCTTGTCCTTTTAAACCACCTTCTATATAAACCAACTATCACCGCCGTGCCGCTCCGCTCCGCTCCCTCTAGAATCAGTCCACGAACCACACATCCTAAACGAAGTTATCCTTATAGCTGGGTTATTAAGCGATTCCCTGTCGTTTTATTCTATGTATCGTGGCACTTTATCCGCATAAGGACTATTTTTTTCGGCACTGGGTTTTCCGGTTATGAGTTTTAGGACTCTGACATGTATACAAAAAAAAAAAAAAACAACAACAACTACAACAACAAAAAATATAAATAAATTCCCCTATTATCATCATGATGGCGAATATTATTGTGTGGATACATTGCAACTTCAAAAAATACGTCGACGTCCTTTTTTCCATTGCTTCCGTTTTATGATTATTATATTTGTATATATATAATATAGGAATGTATATTTTTTTTTTGTTTTTTAAAGCCATCATCACTGCCCCTGCCATCTATTAAACCGCACAACATTGTTGATCCTTAAATAGGAATTTAAGCGATGCGTTATGGGATTTTCGGAATTGGACGTTGTGGATTTCCGGAAAAGCTCTAGAAGTATTCCCAGGCGGCTATGGACAATGCAATTAGGCGGTTGCTTGAACTGAGTCCTCTGATGATGATGTATTGGGAATGGTTGAGTGGAGGGTGGAGGGGGGTGGTTCTTTGAGTTGAGATTGCAGGCATTTGAAATAGCCCAGTCGCCATCATCATACTCGTGGTGCACATAAACCAACCAAAGTCGTACGTCTCCGTCGCCGGCCGCCACCGCTCCGTCCGCGTTGTCGTCGTCGTCGTTGGGCGGTGCGGCGTCGTTTTTCTTTCTTTCGTTTTTGTCTGTGATGACGATTATAAAAAAGCAAATAACGAGATTGTGTGGCTATTCGAGAAAAATTGGTTAATATCTGCAAAAAAAAATACTTTGCCAATTCTTTATGTGAGTCTCTCATTTTCTTGAATAAATTTTTTTAGACTTTTTTCCACATCAAAGCCTCTAGAGGCAAACTTTTCGTGCTTCTTTGGTTTCAGCATTTTTTTTTTTTTGCTGTTTTAACTTTTTAACAATCTTTAATGAAGAAATTAGTTTTTTTTTCTTGGTCTTGTTTTAATTAAAAGTCTGAGCTTATGCTTTTAATTAATTTAGGTATGTATATTTTTTATTTCTCTTGCCTCATAAACTTTGGGTTGTCTTTGGCAAATGTTGTAAGAAGTTCCTTGCAGTCGGTCGCAGTCAGTATGAACTTTCAAAAAAATAAAGAAAAAACTTTCATCTCAAAGATTCAATATATGATGCCATATATCTTATACCAAGTGATGTACGTTTTAAAGGTTTCAATATACATATGTATATCAGTTAAGAAAAAAAAAACTTACAAGTTCTTTACCTATATTTTTGAATCAATATTCAATTTAAGTTTTATTCAAAGAAAATAATTTTTTAATTTAATTTTATTTATATAACTTGAGGCTGTTAATAATTACGCCATCAGTGGAGTGGTGGGTTCAATGTTGTTAATAACGTGTACTTATCATGAAAAATAACTTTGTATAACCTTAAGCTATTTGATTTTGTCTATGTTTACTTATATTTAAACGTTATTTTATTCGACATCGTTCCTGAGAAAAGTTAAAAAAAAAGAAGAAAATTGCCTTTAGCTGTAAATTCTTCTTATTTTGATGTGGATTAAATAAAGTTAAGGCATAAAAAGATGAAAGCCTTCTCAAACTTATACATACACTTGATATCCGTTGTACATATTATTTAAAATAAAGTAGGTATTTTATGAGATGGAAAATAAATGTTTAAAGTAGATTTACTTGAATTTATTAAAAAATAATATTTTTGAGCGAATCATAGGTATTGGAGGGGATTCAGTGTAATAACATTATGTTTTGCTAAAAGCTATCCGTTGAAGTCATAGAAGAATCCTATGGGTTTTGAATCACGAGTGAATATGAAAAAAAAAAAACCAACAAATGTACGCCAAAAAATGCTATAATTTTGGTGAATTCTTAAATAGCCACAAAGTCGTCATTTTTCTCTTTTATTTTGCTCTTCACTCGAAATGATGTCGAATTCAAAAAAGTAGTTAATAGATTTTTAAAATCAAGTTGTTAGTAATGATTTTATTTCAAAAATTATCAATAGCTAAATAGAATGTAAAAGGAAATTTTTGCTAAATGTATTAATAACATAATAAAAGTGCGTATACGCCTAGTGTATTATTATTACTTTTGAGCTATAAATGCCGCAATTAACATGACTGAGTTTTGAATTTTGTGACAAAAATTTATTAAATAATAACAACAATATTGTATATAATATATTTAATGAATTTTAAGCCCATAAATTTGCCTGTCAAAATTTTGGGGCCTAAAACTTTTTTTTTTTGTATTATATAAAAACCTGTGAATTACCTTTTTGTTTTACATTGTTTAATAGTTCAAGATCAATTGATTTTTACTTCATAATTTATAACTCCAGTTTTTCAGATGCTTACTACTACTCATTGAAGGTGGCGCTACAGTCCTGTGTGAACTAGGCCCTCAGCCAACAAACTTCTCCATCTAGTTCGGTCCTAAGCTAAATGTCTCCAGTTTCGTGCTCCAAGTTGGGTGAGTTTACTTTCCACTTGTGCGCGCCTCCTGATCCGCGGTCTTCTTTACTGCGCTATCCTGTGGGTGTGCATTCGAAGACTTTCCGGGTCGGAGCATTGGTTACCATGGACTCTTAGTGACCAAGCTATCTTATTCGTTGGACTTTTACCCTTCTGGCTAAGTCTACGTCGATGTACAGCCCGTACAGCTCGTCGTTCCATATTCTCCTCCACTCTCTCTCTCTATGCATGCGGGACCGTAGATCACACGAAGAACTTTTCTCTCGAAACGACCCAAGGTGCTTTCATCCACTTCTGTCATAATCCATGCTTCTGCACCGTATTGCAGGACGGGGATGATAAAGGGTCTCATACAGCGACACTTTGGTCCCTCGAGAGAGGGCTTTGCAATTATAATCTTCAAATTGCCCAAAGAAACAGCGGTTAACAAGAGTTATTCTTCGTTTGATCTCAGCGCTGGTGTTGTTTTTTGCGTTCATAGCGGAGCCTAGGTAGACGAAGTCCTTGACTACCTCAAAGTTACGTCTTTCGATGGTGACGTTTTGACCGAGATGTCGTCGTCGGTGTTGTAAGTCCTTTCTTGACGACAGCATGTACTTTGTTTTGCCCTCATTAACCGTTAAACCCATTTTTGCCGCCTCTGCCTCAATACTCACAAAAGCCCCATTGATATCACGCTGAGTTCTTCCGACTATGTCAATGTCATCAGCATATGCTAGTAATTGGACAGACTTTAGAAAGATAGTGCCTCTAGTGTTGACGTGAGAGGTCTGCACTATTCTTTCAAGTTCGATGTTAAAAAAATCGCATGACAGAGTATCGCCTTGGTTTAAGCCTTTTTTGATATCATCAAAAAAAGGTTCTGTTAAGTTGTTTCCAACCTTTATGAAGCAGCGTGAATTCTCCGTTTTCATCCTGCACAAACGGACGAGTTTGGCAGGGATGCCAAAACTAGATATGGCCCTATACACCTCGTCCTTGTAGATGCTGTCATATGCGGACTTAAAATTGATGAAAATATGGTGGTTGCCGATTTGATGTTCTTGGGGGTTTTCCAGGATCTATCGTAATGTGAATAATATTTGATCGACTGTGGACTTTCCTGGTCTAAAACCACATTGATAAGGACCTATCAGGTGGTTGACGATGGGCTTTAGACGTTCACATATTACGGCAGAGAAGATTTTGTATAGAAGACTGATGCCTCTATAGTTGGTGCAGTTTAGAGGTTCTCTCAAGCCATCTGCTCCAGCGGCTTTGTTAGGCTTCAGCTTAGATATGGCAATCTTTACTTCATCTAAGTCGGGGAAGACGGGATTGTTGGCTTTCGTCGTCTATGTTGAATTGATCATCCTACCTGACAACGGAATTTGGTTCGTCGTCGCCGTTATACAGTCTGCAGAAGTTGTCCTTCCATATCATTAGCATTGACTGTGGTTCTACTATTTTGTTTCCACTTTTGTCTTTGCAACCTTCTGTTCGAGGTTTATGTAGCTACTTGTGAATTTCGTTTCACCTGTTCATAAAACTTTCGAACTTCATTCCTGCTTTTAAACATCTCAACATCTTCGACCGCACGCTTCTCGCATGCTCTCTTTTTTTCCTTCTGAGAAGTCGGTGTTACTCTCGCCTCTTCTGCTCATAGCACTCATGAGTAGTTCTCATCCTTCTATGCAGCGTCATCCACTGCGTGCCTATTGTTTGGCTGCAATTGTCTGCCGACATTCCTCATCAAACCAGGGGTTCCTTGTTGGTGGTTGCTTGAAACCCAGCACGTCAGAGGCGGCTTCTCTGCAATGTTGCCACTGGTTTTCGATACATTGTATTGGCGGCAGAGAACTTCGAGAGAGGTTACTTGTAACTCTGTCGGAGAAGGATTTGGCGATCTCTTGCGATTGTAGACGTTCGACATTGTATCTTCTCCCAGCATCTCCCTGTTTTGCCTTGGGTCTGGAAACCCGAAGTGTCCGAGTCGATGTTAGCTCCTCGGAAAGTTAGGACATCCATGATGCTGGAAGCGTGTCTAGCGTCCATAGAACTATGTTCAATCTGGTTGACGGTAGATTGATCTGGAGAACTCCAAATTCCTTTGTGGATGTTGAGGTGTGGAAAACGCAAACTGGCTTCCATGACGTTTCGCCCCGCATCAAAATCGATGAGCCTGAATCCGTTGTCGGAAGTGTTGTCTTGCAAGCTGTTTTTCCCGATTATTCCACCAAAGATGTCTTCCCTTCCTAGCTTGGCATTAAAATCGCCCAGGACAACTTAAATATAGCTAGGTCACTGCTCATATGTTTTGTCTAAGAGCTCGAAAAAAATATCCTTGGTGTTTTCATCCTTCTCTTCTGTGGGGGCATGTGCGCATTTTGGGCTAAAGTTGCTGAATTTAGCTTTGATGTGGATGGTCATGAGACGCTCGTTAATGCACCTATAGTTTAAGACTTGTTGCCTAAGTCTGGCTCCAATGACGAAGCCGCATCCAAATAAGCGTTGTTGGTTTTCTCGGTAGCAGCCACTATAGTAAATATCGAAGTTTTTCATCCTCTTTTTGCCCGGTCCATCCCATCGTATTTCCGGGATAGCAGTGGTGTCTGCTTTATAGCAGTCTAGAGCATCCGCAAAATCTTGGTCTGTTAAGGGACCTAAAATTCCACGTGCATATCCGATGTTCGTTGTCCTTAATTCGTTTGCGTGGGTTGTCAACAGTAAATCCGTTAAGGTAACTATACATCTCAAAAATCCTAATGTTTTACTCAAAAACTGGAGAGAGTGTCAAAATATATATGACAAAATTATTAAATTGGGATAGAATTACATTTTTATTGAATTAGTGAAGCAAAATTTCATGAAAAATTCAGTGCCTCTTTAATCAGATCGAATTGCATTTTGAATAAATCAGAACAACTAAATATAAGGTCAAAATAAAATAAAACACCGAATAAAAAAGTTTTGATTTAAATATCTAAATTTTTAGTTTTATATTTTCCGCATCCTATTTTATCATACATATATCAATTATTTTGTTATATAAAACAAATAGTATATTTTTGTATCTAAAAAAATATCTCTTGACTTTTATCCGATATTCAAACAATGTAGTTTTTTTTTATTAATAAAATTAATAGTTACTATGAATAAAATAATATATCTAGTGTCTATTGTTTATCTCCATAACTTCAAAATATGAATCGTACCTATATACAATTTCATACAGATTCATACAAAAATGTTGAACCCTTTTGTCCTTTTCGCAAGAGTCATATTATTAGAAAACGAGAGCGCATTTCATCTATCTAGAAAAACTGCGAAAATAAAACATTTCTCCTTGTTTTCGAGTAAAATAAAAACAACGCAAAATTATTAGAGTAATGAATTTTACACTGCAATAAATTTTGAAAAAAATGAGATAAAAAACACATACATTCATATATAGAGATATGCATGAGTATGAAAAATAAAACTATAAACTTATTCACTAAATAGAAATGACATAGATACACAAATTTTGATGCATACATTTTTACGAAAATACAAACAAAGAATGGAAAACAAAAGAAAGTACATATTTTACAACTATAACAATAAAAAAAGAAAAACAAAAAGTACTCCATATTTTTTTTTAGAGGAAAATGAAAATGAAAATGAAAATGAATGAATGTCCTGTGAGCAAACACATACTCGTCGCAGAATACATATCCGGATCCGCATTGCAATGCGAGGATAAATTGTTAGAATTTACTTTAATTTTTGTTTGTTTTTTTTTTTTGATTAATATCGTTAGGGATTTTTTCTATTCTATTATTATTAGTTTTTGTTTCATTTTTGTTGTGTTATTTGTATTGGGATATTTATTATTGCAATTCCACATTCACTTCTCTAGAGTTTCACGTACATAAAGGATGACGTACTCGAGCTGATGTGAAAGTTAATTAAAATTATCCTTTACCCTTTTTTGGGTTGATGGGATTTGGTCCTTGGTATGGTTGGTTAGGTACAATGTAATGGTTTGCGTTTGGTATACCTAAGCTACTCTACTAGCTTTGGTATTGCGGTTTGAATGACGCCTCAGATTGTATACTAGATACTATGTGCGGTTGTAAATTTTTGCACACCATTTGGTGTATCTAGGATAATTTAACAAAGCACAATACTATCAATCTTGTCAAAAAAGAGAAAATTAATTGAGTTATCATTTGGCAGTGTACAAAGAGGGGAGTGCATTGGGTTGTGTTGGATTGAGTTGGGTTTTAGTTCGGTTCGGTTGGTTTCATATCCCTGAGCAAGCTTATAAAGCTCTCTATAGGATAAACCAAAGAGACGTGTGAACAAAATGACGTGCGGTTTTATTAATTGCCTAGCGGGTTCTATTACCCATGATAGCCACCATGGCCAAGAATCTCTATAGAGCTAAAAGCTGTTGCGATGAAGATAATAAAATTATGCCTGTAAGAAGAACGAGTGTTGAAATTCACTTGAAACGCATACAAAAAAAGAAAGATATTAATTTAATTGCTATGAAAAGGGGTGAAAAATGTTTAATTACAACCATTAACTAAATAGCGAAAAAGAACATCAGAAAGAGAGAAAGAGAAAAATATACGAGTAAGAATGATAAATTATAGGAATTATACATAATGTACCTACATACGTAGCATATTTTTGAGAACATTATGGTTTTTCGTGAACCTTGTATTTTTAATGGACTCTTCTTATGCATTAGAATACTTTATTTTTCAAAAGGACATAATCCTTAGGATTTAAAGTTAAATATAAGGCTTAAGCTATTAGTGTGAAGTGAGGTGAGTAAATTAAACTTATGGTGGCATTATTTTATCATTTGCAAATATAATACCATGTCCTTCTTGAATTTTCACTCCCCATTCAATTTAAATTCGCTTTTTCGAATGGCAAATTTTTATAATTTTGTAGGAAATTTGAAAATTTAAACATGATTTGGGAGAGCCTTAAAAATGTTCTCATATAATTTAAAAATTTCTCACGTTAAGACTTAAACAAATATGTATGTGCAACCGCATAAATAAATCTTAATCAAATCTGAAGAATTCAAAAGGGACACAAAATAAGTCAAATGTAATATTTTAATAAATTCATAAAAGGGGCAGATTTATCGACCTATTGTAAATATTCGTCCTTAAAAGAAGGTATTTCTTGAAAATAAATACCAAAACCTACCCTAGATGTATTTCTCACTTCATGAAAATTTAAGAAAACATAAAGAATTCTCTTGGGTATACAAAAGCCAGCTTTCAAAAAGAAAACACAAAATTCTTCTACTAATTTATCGCTAAAAAACAACACTTTTACTCTTCATCTTTAAAAGTTTCTTAATAAATTCTATAAATTTTTTAATCAAATCATCGACAAGGGATTCTCGTATAATACAAACGTAGTACATAGAATCCTGCCGCTCTACGCCTATTTAAAACGCTAAGAACGAAAATGTTAGGTGGTTAAATTTTGTTTTGATGCGGCAAGGACTATCATAAACGGCATTTTGGTTTTATATAATATTCAACAAAAACAAACTTTAAAGTATGTGTGTATACAATACAGAGAAAAACACCTATTTGGTATGACATGATTAATATTTGCGAAGGGTACAATATAATAAATGTACCTACACAAAAATATTTGTTGCGTTGAAAAATGTCTTGTAAATTTTCAAAATCCCTGAAGATATTTACTTCAAATAAATATTTTACTTTATCCGTGGAATTTTTAAACCCTATATAAACATATACATATACACAATTACTTGAAAACAAAATACCAACAAATACAACATATACACAAAAACAAGTTAGTGCCAAAAAGTACCTTAAGGCAAGTGACGGGCGATGGCTTCGTGGTCGTTTGGCATATTTTTATATATCCATAAAGAGGAAAGGGTATTTTTTAATGCAAATTTTATAAATACTTACCTATTTAATATTCAACACTTGTACACGAAGTGTGCTGGAAATTGCTCCTTTTTTTGTTGTGTTTTATTTTTGGATTGATTGTTTGGACAGTTTAAATGTTTAAATTACAAACTATGTACATATATTTACCTTATAAATATGGCTATTAAATATATACAAATTAATGAGTTATTGAATCATTGACAAGTTTAATTGACAAATAAATTACACTAATATGTATTCAGTTTAAAAAATGTATTTATAAACATTTATAAAATTTTAAATGCTAAGTAATTTTCATAAATATTTTTGTTTTCATATTTATGTTTATATTGATATTTATATTAATATTAATATTAATATTTATATTTATATTTATGTTTATACTTATATTTATATTAAAATTAATATTAAACGGTGTTTTTTTGATGTGTGGTTTTTAAGAAGAAAATAAAAATTAATATTATTTAATTTTTTGGCCAAAAATTTAACTTATTAAAAAGAAAATTGTTTATCATCCATGTTTTCAATATAATTTCATGGCCGTCGTGGCTGTTTCCAATAAATTCCAGCCAGAGAGAGGCCCAATTTTCGACCACTTTTGGAAGCAGTATTTTGTTTCAAGTCGTCAATCGACAAGGGCTTATCTGGGTAGACAAGCGACTTAGCATAACCCACATATGACTTGAAATCTAAAAAGAGGCTGGGATGCAACCCACACTGATAACTTCCCATCCCGTCTGTCGATTTGTCTTGCTTAAAAGTTTGTCTATATGTATCAATTTTTATCAAATTTGCGTAGGTACTATTTTTTGTAGATTTTATTTTTTTTATTAAAAAACGGACTGTGGGATTTTTAGAAAAAAATTACTGAATATCGAAAACAATATTTTCTGTGAAATAAAATAAGTTTGAAGCCAATATTTGTAATTTTTGAAAAGCTTTTTGAGTCGAGGGTAAATTTTTACCAAGTTTTAGTATTGTTTTTTTTAAGTTCTTATTTTTTGTAAAAAAAAAACTGTCAATTCGATTTTTCACAAAATTTTATCGAATGTTGAAAACAATATTTCTTATAAGCTAAAATTAGTTAGAAGCCATAATCTCAAATTTTTGAAAAGATCTTTGAGCCGAAAATCAATTTTTACCAACTTTTGTTAAATTTTTTTTTTCGGTTTTTAATTTTTTGTAAAAAAAACTCTCAATTCGATTTTTTTCAAAATTTTACTGAATGTTGACAACAATATTTTTTTTAAAGATAAAAGTAGTTTAAAGCCAATATCTCAATGTTTTGAAAAGATATTTGAGTCGAAAATCAATTTTTACCATTTATTTTTATTTTTTGTAAAAAAACTGTCAATTCGATTTTTCTCAACATTTTTCGGAATGTAGAAAACAATATTTCTTATAATATAAAATAAGTTTGAAGCCTTAATTTCAAGTTTTTGAAAAGATATTTGAGTCGAAATTCAATTTTTACCAACTTTGAGTAATGTTTTTTTTAGGTTTTTATTTTTTATAAAAAAAAACTGTCTATTAGATTTTTCCCAAAATTTTATCAGATGTCAAAAACATTATTCTTCGTTGCACAAAATTGTTTTGGAGATGAAATCATATTTTAGTCGTAAAATTTTCGAGCTGACAATTTTTTTTTGATTTATAAAAAAAAAACGTTAATTAGATTTTTTTAAAAAATATAATTCTTTTGTATCACGTTACAATATATAATATAAAATTTATTCCAAGTCTCTAGCGTCACTGGTTCATGAGATATTTAGGTTTAACCTAAACGTCTTTTTTTAAACTGATATGGTAAAACAGCATCTTTCTGCCTTATTATCTGTATAACAAAATTTATTTGAAGTCGATATCTCTTCTGGTTCTTGAGCTATGGACGACGAAAAAAACGTCGCGAACGTACGGACGTACGAACGTTCGTACACGCACGCACAGACATCTTTCTAATAATCTTTTATTTCGACTCTAGGGACCTTGAAACGTCGAGAAATGTCAAAATGTTCAATTTGACAAATCGGACCCATTACAATAACTTCCTATGGGAAGTTAAAAATACTAGAAGCTGAGTCTTTAAATTTTGTGTTTGAAAACATTTTTAAATCTGCCTACTTACGAAGTATTGTACATCTTTTTAATTAAAATTAAGCCAGTTTCTCGTTTATCCTACAAGCTAGTCACAACTCTTTACTAATGTTGATAGTTGAATGAGATTTAAACTTACCATTTAGAATATATACATTTATGTAAATTATACATTTCACATACATAAATACATGTTGAATAATGATAACCAACTATTCAATTTAAATCCAATATATTGCACTAAAATACCCATTAGAATCTAATGAACTAGAAGCTAATACTGATGATGAATTATAATAATTTACGTTGTGAAACTCAAGCCTGCATATCAGAATATCAGTTAAATAGGTTGAGAACTAATCTAAATACATAAATACCAAAATGATTTTCACTTAATTGATGACCCAAATTAATGCATGCATGCAAAACATAATACATTCGAACAATATCAAATACCAATGCAACATCCTTGGAAACTTAATACATTTGGATTTGGACCATATTATATTAAAAAGATATTAAAATAAAGACTCCTTATAAGACTTAAAAATCAAAAGTATTAAATTTTTCCATTTGACATCATTTCCTGATTCTTGACAATTTGATTTTGTTCCTTTAACCTCAAAATTTGTATACCAATTAATTAAAGCAAAATATTTTCCTTAGCATTCTAAAAACACTTTATTTTCTTGAGCTGTTAAAGATTACCAAGATATACTTACATTTGTTGTGTCCTTCTTTCATTATAATAAGTGAAGATAATTAAAATCAATTACCCAGAGTCGGGACACCCTCATTGAAGAAAATAAAAGTTTCTCCTGACAGCACGGTCCATAAGCGTACAACAACAACACAAATATTTATTATAAAAGGCGAAAGGAAAAAAAAATCCATATTCCTTACCTAATCTATCTATACGAGTACATATATATACCTAACTTGACCCTTCAAAATTAACTTCTCCCTTCTGTCTGTACCTATAGATAGATACTCATATCTACGAGTATGAGTGTATGGACAAAATTAAAGAAAGAAAGGAAGAAAAAAAATTAAATAAAATTTCCTCAATTTAATCACTCGGTTGGAAATTATTGTCACGAAATACGTGACCAGCATCCGTATCGAGATCGAGATAAATTCTTGACATCATCCTCCTCTCGTCATGATTATTATTACCATAAATACAAGAGTGTCAACATCACCATCATCATCATCATAAAGCGAGTTCTCTCTATAGATACTATACACAGATACACATACACACACTTATAATATCCTATACCTTCATTATCATCTATTCACATCCTTTATCATCAACAACCATGCACTCAAAATCCAATTTCTGAGATGGACGGGACAGATCTTCTGTCTGATGGGGTTTGTGTCCCTCTCTGTGTGTGATAATTTTGTTTTTATTTTGTTTGCTGTCATCAGAGGACTTCTCGAGTATAGTGATTGCTTTGATATCCTTATTATTTAACTTGTTGTGTCAAACCATCAGCAGGATATGGGTTTCAAATTATTATTTACAAAATGGGACATTTATAATTGCCAAATACAAATAATAACCACAACAAATGAGATACTAAATTGAGCCAGAGCAAAAAGATAGATGAATTTGATTTTGACACCAAACATTATACTTGACCTCTATAGAGTGTATTTTCGTTACAAGATACAATCAATAATCTAGTACACATATTTTTACAAAGAACGTTCATATAGAAAGTTCATGATATTAGTCATTGATATTTTTTGACCGAAATTGATTCTTTATCCTTGGTTCTTTTGGAGTATTGTTCTGAACAGAAATATAGCAGGTGGTTTTCAACTTGTGGCTTTTAGTTGAAATTGCCTAAAAAAATTGATAATTATAGTAAGTTGATAACTATCGGATTATGATTAGGCGCAATCCTAGGCGTATGCAATTTTTCTTTACTTTAGCTCATTGTTTGCTTCTTTTCACCTTGGTGTTATAAGTCCAAATTATAAGAAATTGTTTTTCTATCACTTTTTAAAAGTGCTTTATTTCTTTATTTCATGGTTCTGTTCAAGTAGCTTTCTTGACTGGCTTCGCAATAGAGCATACTATCAATCCATTTTCTTAACACTATAAGTTGATGACTTTCGGTCAATTACTAAGATAATATTATCGTTAAGTGTTTGGATCGTTTTAGGTTGTTGGCATAGCATCAGTCCTTCACGGTTCACTAGAAAAAAAAAAACCAAAGCGAATAAATCGTAGCTCCCAGACAGCAATTTTACATCGCAAAAATGTTTGATAACTCAATTTGTAAATATGGTGTGCTAAATACTATTTACAAGCTGTAAAAGAAAATCAAAATTTTACATAGAGACATTCCAGGGCCAAGTTTACATGAGTAAGTTGGTAAGCTTTCGTTAATCAAAAGAAATGAAGAGTAACAAAAGTAACGCTGTATTTTGTTAAAGTGATGACGCACGGCTTTTCTAGGTTCACACTCGATACTTTTAGTGTTGCCCTTGCACCTTATCATTCCAAAACTAACTTTAATAGGGAATTGAAGCCTTTCGAATTAGAATGGTAAATATGTAGGAATTATTGAGATTCGGGGAATACTTAAATTTTCACTCTTTCCAACGCCAATTTAGCGCCATTAACATTTCGATCAAGTTGTGCGACACAAAGCCTTGTTTCTTTACTTAATCCAGGGGCATCTAAATTTCGCATAAGCATTACTGGCACGACTAATTTCAATTGCTACTTTTGTAAGAACACACCGATAGCTCAAGTGTTTATCGAAAAATACTCCCTCATATCTTCTACTACTTCATCGAATATGTTTCAACCTTTTTTTTTTTTAAAACAATATCGTTTCTTGGTGCTAGAATTGCAATTTGACAGAAAAATTGATTTTCATATATGTTATTTGTTATATGAAGTCAAATGCTTGCAATAAGTTCAAAACTATTATGTACTAAATTACAAACATCTTCCGCTAGTGTCATATAGCCCTCAGTATTGGTTTTAAACCGCCCATCTCGGATTTTTAATAGTTCTCCAGCATTAATACGTTAATGTCATTGTAAAAAAAACCCTAATTCTAGGCCACCTAATGATATGCTATTAATTAGTGTTCTACAAAAAAGAATGTATTTGGCTATCTGATTATATATCTGCTCGAATAAGATATTTTATAATAGTAAAAAGCTTAAAAGAATCTCCAGCCTCATAACTACCTCCACAAAAAAAAATCATGTCATAATATAGCTCCGTTGTGATGTGAAGGACGGACAAACAAGCAAACAAACAAACTTACTTACAAACCTTACACCTTATCCTGTAAAAACCCAATGTCTATGTCTTCGTCAATTTCAGTTTAAAAAATAATAGTTTAAAATGTCCTCGTTGCACCCAACTTTAATTTCGAATAAAAATGGTCCAAAAGTGTCACCACTTTCACTCTCTGTAAATTAATTAGATTCTTTACTTGAAAATTACTTTCTGGTTATCCGAATTCCAGATGCGGTAATTTTGTTTGTTAACGTAGTCGCGAAATAAAAATATACGCCTATAGTCAAAAAAATAAGTTTTCGTCCAAAATCGAAGTCTAAACAAAAGCTGCTTTGAAGTTTAAAATGTAAGCGAATAATC
This sequence comes from Eupeodes latifasciatus, assembly GCA_920104205.1. Lineage (NCBI taxonomy): Eukaryota > Metazoa > Arthropoda > Insecta > Diptera > Syrphidae > Eupeodes > Eupeodes latifasciatus. The sequence goes on along the minus strand of OV049925.1, from coordinate 137,081,154 downwards.
CGAGATCTTGTTCAAAATTATCATCAAGCTAGTACGTGAAATATTGAGGTATTCAGATCGTTGTGATATAATAATTGTGAATTGAGTCTTTCCGTGTGACAACAAGAATTATTGGCCTTTAGCATACCAGTCTTACGAAATTTTAGCACAAACTTACATATAGCAGGGTTCCAAAACTCCATTCCCAAAAACACACTGTTTTGGCCGCACAACCCTTACTTTGAAAAAAGTTTTCAATATTTTCCAATTTATGTCCCAGCATACTGATATACTGATACTGATTTTTTGTCAAAATTTCGATGATTTGGTTTAAAACTAAACCCCTAGATGACCCCCCCCCCCTATTTTCATTAAAAATTAATCTACAAACCAATTTTTACCACATTCTTGCAATCATCCTAAACTTATGTCTGATTTAATCTCAACTTTGAGTTGAATTCTAAAAACGGAGAACTTTCCCCATAACCTTATTTCTTCATAAATCGCATTTAAAAAATCTACCAGATACGAGTAAAGTTTCTTTCCATACATTTTTATATCTTAATAACATTATCCCGAATAATAGTGAATTATTTCTTAAGCTTAAGATACTTTTGTGTTTCTTTTATGTCCAAACTTTCCTATTTATGTGGAATTGAAGTGTTTTTTTTTGTTTAAAACTTTTGAGAGTAAGTCATCAATTGGTCAATATTCGATTTTGGATTTTTTTTGTCGATAACACTTTAATACAATATATTAAGGCTTCTTAAATTCAACTTGAGTGAAAACTATTATGCTAGAAACTGGCAAAATAAAAAAATTAAAAAAAGAAACTTACACCTTATATAAAAGTTTTGCTTTCATGATGCTAATGTTACATATAAATTCCTTAAAATAAAAAAAGTACGTATACGCCGAAGTGCACTTCTTTAAATTACTCGTATTTGTTTGATTGAATAGAACCGTCAAAAGATTGTGGGTTTTATCTTTACAAGATGTTAACATTAAAGTTCCCCTTAAATTCTTATATTTTTAATTCTCTGTTCTCTCACATCAACGTCAAATTTGTTTGAAACATACAAAACAATTTTCTTTTAACCAAGAAAACAGAATTACAATCAAGTGAATCGGAGTGTGTCCTTGAGACAAGAGAAATAAGTAAATCCTATCTTTTTATCTCACATCACTTTATCTGACACATAATTTCTCATTTTTCTTATAACTCAAAAATATTGGTTGGGCAGCAAAATAAAAAAATAAAAAAATAAAGAAAATTTTAAAATCATGTGATGTGGAAATGGCCTGGTGTAACGATAACTATCTACTTTTCCACTTGGAAAAGTTATTCTTTTTTTGTAACTTTATGCACGAAGTCAAATGGAAAGATTTGCTTTGTTTTTTATTTTTTTTTTAAATAATTTCTTGACACATGGACAGGACATGAAGTCAAAATGATGACAAAATAAATGACATTTTTTATTTTTCTATTCTTCGAATTTATTTACATAATATAAGAAGGTTATAATGCCTTTTATATGTTTTTATTTGTATTATTTTGAATGAGATATTTAAGTGACAGACATTTAAAGAGAAAAAAAATGATCTACTCAAGAAATATTTGCTTTACATGATTTTTGAAATGTCCTATTTTCATTGAATTGGAAAATTTTGCACACATACTTAAAATACCAGAAAATCAACATCAGCAATTCAGTTAAGTGGAAAATATGATTTTTGAGTTTAAGAAGAAAATAAATAGAATTATTCAAACAATACAATAATTGTAATATAATAAGTCTGGAATATTGATGTTATTTGAGTGGAAAATCTGCCTATACATTGTTTTGTGTTTCTTGTGTGTAGAGAAAACCTTAATGATTATTATCCAGCATAAACATTAATGGTTGGTTTTTGGGATTTGAATTGAATATTTCAATTGACCGCACTGGCAATTACCATAATGATGCAGTCGACTTAAGTGATGTTGATGATGGAGGTTTTCAAATACACACTTTCTGATAATGGAGATTTGTCAAGGATCGAACATTTGATGTGATTTTTCAAGTGAATAATGGCAAGAATTTTATTTTAAGTGGTTCATTTTACATATAAAGGATCTTGGCTAAAATTTAATCTTTAAAAAAGGTTTTATCAATAAGAAGTTTCATTTTGACAAGGAAAATACGTTTTGAATAATAACGCATTGCAAATATTGAAATTTACTTTAAATTCGGTGAACGTTTTGCAGTCACTGTTCATAAATAAAAAACACTTTTCTGTCATCGTAAATTACTTTCTCGCCTCTGGGGTAGCGATAGTAAAACTGTTGTACAAATTTTAGCTGTTGAGTCTATTAAGTGAACAAAATCATTTGTGTCGCTGTATATTAAATGCAAATATTGTTGACTGTGTTATTTCTCGAAAAGGGCTATAAAATGAAGGACCAAGATTTTGTTCCACACATTTACACTGCAAATATTGCTGACTTTCTCGGAAAGGGCATTACAATGAAGGACCAAGATTTTTTGATTCCACACATTTACAATGCAAATATTGTTGACTATGTTATTTCCCGAAAACAGCATTACAATCAAGAACCAAAGTTTTTTGATTTCACACATTTAGACCTTTTCTTTGAGGCCACGTAAAATATTATGCTAATGTTGCACAATCGATTTAAGACCTTACAGTGAAATTCTTAAATTAATCGACGGCATAAAGCCGCAAATATGCAGATTGGTCATTTAAAATTTCCGTAACCGAGGCAACCAATTTTTTTTCATTGTTCATGATGCTCTTTTTGTCATTTCAAAATGAACCCGCTTATTGGAAACCACCTGTTTAATGTATTAAATTAAAATAATACGAAATTTGAAAGAAAAAACTTAAAAAAAACGGTTCTTTAGAATCTTAATTTTTTGAATTACATATGTTTAATTTTTTTCATCATTTTTATATTGAAAACATTTTCAAGGCTGCAAACGACTTTAAATACTTCTGAAAAATGTATGTCCAACAAAATAATTAATTTCAATTTTAATAAAATATCAAAGTAAATAAAAGATAACTTCATGGGAGACTTTATCAAAAAGTCCTCAAATGGACAAAGGATAATATAACATACCTAGGAAGAATTATTGAAATCATTTTTATTGTTCCTTATAAATATGTATGTAATTGTAATCTAACCAACAAATAAAATTCCACTGAATTCAATTATCTACTTTTGTATTATATTAAGATCCAATTCCCATGAAAATACCAACAAAAAAAAAAAATAAAAAAAAAAGATACAAACAAACCAGAAAAAAGAACATTAATAAATCAAAAAATCTTGTCTGGTTCTCAAAAATTTATTGATACGAGTCGAAATTGGAATTTAATCAATAAAGTACATATTAAGTTAAGTTAAGAAAGAATCAAACCAACAACAACAATAAAAAGGTCAAATGGTGAATGTTCTTCTTAACCAAAAATACAAAGAATTGGTCTTTTGTGAGTCTGTTGAAACAGAAACAAAAATATGTGTTTTGTAATATTAACAATGACAAGTGATTTAATGTTTTTGTTTTCGATATTTATACAACGCAAGCCTGAACAAAATTGAAAAAAGCATAAAAGGAGCATACCATAATACCGAACAACAAAGAAAAACTGAATATAGAGCACCTTGGTTTGACAAGGAATGCATGTAGGCGGGAAGCCTTTCTTACGCTTGGCCAATTGCATAATGAAAGTCCAATAAAAATTTTACAAAAGACCAGTACATGGAGTATAATCAGAAATATAAAATTCTTTGCCAAAAAAAGACTATTCGAAAGCCCAAGACCTTGCAAAGTGTAACAAGTCGTCTAAGTTTTGGAACCTGGTCCGAAAACTTAATGGAACAAAATTTACTATATAGTCCGGGTCTTATTTTAAATAGACTGCAAATATATTTCGAGCAATTGTTAAACCCAGATGTGCCAAATAAGTTTCTGAATCAGTATGCCAAACTTGTCTTCAAAAATAATATTTTAGATGCACCAATTTCGAAGGAAGAAGTTATTATATCGATAAACAACCAAAAGGATGAAAAAGCTGTGGGCTCAGATGGTATAATCGCAGAATTCTACAGATATGGTACAGATACTTTTGTTGTATCTCTAACAGCAGTATTCACTCAGATCTTTGAGGAAGGAACCATCTCAAACCAGTTCAGCGATGCCTTGATTTTCCCAATCCACATCATAAAGGGAATCACTGAAGTTTCGGAAAACTACAGAGGAATCTCGTTTTTTAACTCGTCATATAAGATATTTACATCGATTCTGCTCAGTCGTTTAAATGAATAGATGAATTCTAATAATCTGCTCAGTGAGTTCCAAACTGGCTTCAGATCGAGATACTCTACCGTCGATCGATACTTGTACTTCGCTCGATTGCTGACTCGTTTCTATCGAGAAATAAGAAACTATTTAAATTTTTCGTTGATCTTAAAACTGCTTTCGACACCGTAGCCTACCCTATTTGACAAGCTTTTCCAGTTAGGAATGTCGCTTAAGTTCGGTACAATATTGCAAAATGTATACACGACTACCAAAGCATCAGTATGGAATGGCCAATACTTATCAGAGTGGTTCCAAACGAAATCAGGTGTTAGACAGGGCTGTGTACACAGTCCAAGCTTGTTTGCACTCTTCATTGAAGATGTAGTCGAAGCATTACCAGCAAGAATCGAGTACGCAGGCGTTAACATTAAAGCTCTTCTTTTCCCTGACGACATTGTCCTGCTCGCGTATACACTGCAGTCCCTTCAGCTAATGATAAATAAGCTTGCTGAATATTTGTAAAAAGTGAAACCTAGTGGTAAATTTAAGTAAATCCAAAGCGATGGTTTTTAAGAATGGCGGAGAAAGATCGGGTGCAAGTGAGCAATGGCACTATAATAGTGAAAGAGTAGAGTTGGTTAAAGAATACAAAAATCTAGGAGTCTGCTTTACTAAGAAATTGAGCATTGAAAAACATTTCACTTACAAACTTATTAAGGCGAAAATAACTACAAACGTAGCATGGAAGCAATGCTTAAATAATAAGGAAATTACTCATACCAGTAAATTCAGGGTCTTCGAAGTTATATCGGAATCAGTTATGTTTATGCGGCGCAAGCGTGGGGAGGTCGGAAATATGAACAGGTGGAAAACTGCTCAGATTTTACATAAAACGGATTTTCCACATTCCTTCGAGTACTCCAAACTACATTTTCATATTGGAAACAGGCTTATCGCCTTTATTCATAAAATTACTCAAGCTGCAGGTCGATTACATCGCCAAAGCTCTTGATATGCCAAGTGATCATCTTCCAAAGAAAGTAGTTCTTCAAACAATCCAATCCTGAAGTGGATGGTTTAAAGACTGGATAGAACTAGCCGAGCAGGTAGATGTTGACCTGCACTATAGTAACCTTGCTTGATGGAAACCAACTTTTTATCGCTTAATAGCTCAACTGGATGAAGCCTCAAGCGAAAAATACACGGATCAAGTCAAAAGTTCACTGCACCGTATGATTTACAGTAGACTACACTACGATCTCCTCTGTTTTCACAACAAATATACCATCGAACAAATTTCGTGAATATTCCGGCTAAGAGGAGAACTCCTTAATCTGAACTACATTCCTCACCGAGAGGACTTACCGATTTTATGCAACCTGTGCAACTTGAAAGAGCGCGATATTGAGAGAAACTATAGAAGACTTTTCCTAAGCAGTGACTTTCTTTCAATTACTGAAATCATAAGCCTTCTACAGGAAATGCATGTCACAAAGTTAAATGCATATTGCAAAACATCACTTACATAAATATTGACATCAAATTTTAAATGAAGCTTTTCAATCTTAAACTGCAGTTTCTTTTTTTAATCTAGGATAGATAAAGATATTCACAAATTAAAACTTTGTAAAATTGTTATTAGCAAATCGATAAGCTTTGAAAACGTCGTTAGGGATTGTTTGAAAATGAAACAAAAACAATAAATAATTTTCGTCTAGTGAAAAGTGAAACGATAAGAATTGGGGCATTCTTATCGTAGCTTTTCTAGAATCAATTCGTTGTTATTGAAATACGACTTAAACATTTTTAACAGTCCTTTTGATTATAATTTATTATAAAGGTCCTTCTAGGCCCTTTCTATATATAGCTATACTTTTAGTTGTCAATGAGGCAGACGGCAATGCCATGCATCATATTGATTGTATTAACCAAATTATTGTTAAAAATGTATGTTTAAATAAAATAAACCTAATCTAATCCAATCAATATAATATTTTGAAAAATGTTTCGTTTGACAAATGAGAATGATAAAATACAAAATTAAGTTTAAGCTTGAGTAATTCCTCAAATCAGCTAAAAATTTAGCACATACTCGTTAATAGCATGTAACTCTATTTTTTAACAAACACTAATAATTTATATTTTTGTTTTTCTTTCCAGTGACTAAATTTATTCGTATTGGAATTGCTGACAAGAACGATAACCCACCATACTTTGACAAATCCCTTTACGAGGCGGAAGTCGATGAAAATGAAGACATTCAGCATACCGTACTTACTGTTACCGCCAAAGATCACGATGAGTGTAAGTATAATAATTATTATAAAACAAAAAATTGCAATTAACCTAATGGAATCAGTAGCGATTGAGGATATCTCATATGAGATCCTTTTAACGGAAAATTAAAAAAATAAAATCCTGCTTCATTCTCTACTCTGATGATGCATATGACATGACATGATACACAGATACAATGATCAAAGAATTTTGCGGTTCAACTAATCCGATTGCAAAATTTAAATTTATTACAATTATTATTCCCCTTCAGGATCTTGTTTCCATTTTTGTTTTGCACTTAGTTTGTGACCCAAATAAAATACTGCTAAAAGGATATACTTATAGTGCAGCTAATAAAGTTCTTATTTGATAAAAAAATATTATTATTATTATTGCCATAACACGATGATACAAAATAAAGTCCTCCAGAGACTACGTTTGTTTGTGCTTTTTGATAGGAAATTTCAATTTTAGGTTTTTCCTGATGTTAAGGAGGAGTACCAACGACGCACCACGTTACGTATGTACATATATCCGTTCCATACCGTTTATAAGTTGACATAATTTTACTCAAAGCATTCAATTTATTTTTACTTCCTGCAGATTTTAATTAAAATTTAACAGATGTCATGACAATATAAGAGAACTAATTAAAGAAGGGCGTATCAAAATGTCAGTCAGTAGTATGATATGTCTCTTATACACTTTAGACTTAACATGTAACCCAAGCAGTGTTATAGTTAGTTAGTATATATGGAAATGTTTTTACATAATATTATAATGTTGGTTTTGATTTGATTATATAACACACACACACACTGTTAAGAAGAGGAAATAGCAAAAATTTGTCAGAGATTTATTCAATTATAGCGAACACAAAATGAACACATGAAAAAAAGAGAACCTGGTAATAAGGATTCTGTTTTATTTTATTTTGAATCAAATGATTATTTTGGATTTCACATTCATTACAAAAAAAAAACATTAAGTTAATTTTTTAAAATATATTTATTATTTATAAAATGATGATTGAATAAAGAATTTTAGAGCTCAGTTTGATAATGACATCATATTATCTGTTTTTGACAAAAAAAATAATGATTTTTTCGAAAATTAATTAATTTAGAAATCAACATTTATTTATTTAGAAGAGCACATTTGTACCGTAATTTTTTGTTTTGTATATAAGTCTACAAAAAATGATGAAAATTGTTTTTGAATATATTTTTTTGTCAAAATTTGTATTTTAAATATTTTTCTGTTTAAGGTCAATGATTTACTTAGAGCATACTTTCCTTTGTTTTTATTTTTAACGTGTTTTTAAAAGTCATATTAGTTTAAATGTGTTTTAAAACATTTATTTTAAATAACTCGTTTTTAATTTGTATCAACAACTAAAAACAAGTAAAGAAGTTAAGACTCTAGGTCAAACACGGACAAGTTATCCTTGAAAAATTAAAAATTTTAAAAACTAAACATTTTAACTATAGGGTTTTTCAATAAGAGTGGGTAGATGTTGTTTGTAGATGTCGTGGCGTTTGCTGTGAGGCGCGTAGCACCACGGCCGTCCTACTGTAACCACATGTCGTCTATGCCCATATGGTTCAATTTGGGCCATAAGAAATTAGTTAACAACGTTATGTAGAACTTGCTGTTGACGGTGACCGCCTCACTAACGTCGTTTTCCAATTACGTCGCCAAATATCCACACCAAACGGTAGCTTTTTGAGAATGCATTATCACGTGGTGAACCTTGCGTGGGTTGGTGTCGTCCCAATTTTGCTTAGTAACAAAGCCATCCATCCAAAAATGCGCCTCGTCACTAAAGATGAATTTTCGGCCAAAATTGGAGTCCTCTTCCAAACGATTCGAAGCTCAGTTCATGGTGGATCTTGTACGGGTGTTGGCCCAAGTCCCGACGCAAAATTCCCTAAGGCCAAGTTGAAATCTGCGAAAGGCCGAGTTCTTGTGCACGGTGAGGAATAGACTGCCTCGGGCTCTGCTGAACACTTTCACCGAACGGGGCGATCTTTCATTCCTTGAACGTACTGGTGTTGGCTGATTGTTTACTAAACCGATCGTCTCAAATTTGGGCACCAAACGTTGAAGAGTCGACTGTGAAGGGCCACCACGCCTACCGTAAAATGGGCGCAATGCGCGCAACGTTTGCGTTAACGAACACTCATTTTGATAATAAAGTTTTATCATTTGAACGTGCTGTTCAATCGTGTATCTTGCCATGATGATTTGGAATAAACAACTGAATAATAAACAAAAGATTTGTCAGATGTCACCAAAAAAAAATGGTCACCACGGTGGGGCGGGGGCAATACCTGCGTCAAAAAAAACCCTATATAATTAATTTACTACAAAAATCTGATTTTGTTTTAAGTTAGGACAAAATTCAATGCAGACTTAAAATGTAGTGCACGGTTGGGTCGCATTAAACTGCTCCTGTACTCAAGAACTCTATTTCCAAATAGTTCTTAGATTTTAAAATTGAAAAATATACCTATAAAATAATTATGTCTTCAAAATTTTAAATTCCATTTAATCAATTTAGTTTTTTAATTTTTTTTTTTTTAAATAGATTTTGAAATATAAAATTTTTCAATTTAAGTTTACAAATATTTTTAGTGTGTGGTTATTTAGATGTTTTTAATAATACGTTATGCATTTAATTTTCGAAAAAAAAAACAGATGACTCAGTCTCAAAATATGGAATTTTGAAAAAAAAAAAATCTTTAAAAAATTAAAGTTTTTGATCATCAAATATTATTAAGACAATATAAGAGCTTGTTTAGAAAAAAAAAAAAGATTGAAATTGGTATCAGTTCTTTTGAAGACTGAAAAACAAAATCAAGAGGGTATTCCTTTCTAGATTGATACAAAACTAATTGTTTTCGTTCAAAGAAGCCAATTTTAGAAAAATGTTTCGGTTCGTTGTTGAGAAAATTCAAATTTTCGATTTTGTGCCAAGAAATTTGTACATTGACTTCTTTCACATTTAGTCTAAAAAAATTAAAAAAGCGTCTTACGCGAATCGGCTAATAACCGTAATTTTCAAGATTGAACTCAATCGATTCAATGGTTTGGGCTGAAGGTGCGAGGACAGAGAGACAGACAGAAAGAATCGGGGGATCGACTTTTTTCGATTTTTCTACTCATGTTTAAATCTCGTGGTCGAAATTTTTTACGAATGCAATACTTGCCATAAATAGGCCCTATATGTCACAAGTTCAAAACGAGTAATCAAGAAAAATGGTATTGGTATGGTATTTACAATTTTTTCATTAATAAACTGAACATTTTTTGCATTTTAGAAATTTTTAAAGAAAATTGTAATATTTCTTATTGTTTTAAGAGAGTAATTCGAAATAAATATTCCTTCTTCCAAAATATGCCAAAAATTGTTTTCTTTTCATGAATTTTCAACATTTGCTTAACCTTCCATTAATTGTTTGCATACCAAAAATTATTGACTTTGATTATCATTGCCAAAAAGTAACGGTTGTTTTAAGACTTTTAGACGTTAAGTTTTTAATATGGAAATACTTGTTTCGGTGTTGGCCTCTTTGATAGCTGTCACTTGATTTATATTCTGTTTAGTTTTCTAATCATGCAAATCACTCCATACTTCCAATAGTTGGTCGACTTGTCGCATTTTCTCCAAGATCGTGCAATTTTGTAGGGTTATGTGAATTTGCTTGTCTTCGCAGATAAGTCCAAAACTTTAGAAGTTTTAAAAGACAAAGAGTTCCAAATTTCGACATTTTGGCTGGAAATCATTTTTAAACATAATGACTAACTCGTGTGCTTATAATACAGCTAAATTTTTGGCCATTACATTAAATATTTTGTTTCTTTGTTTCTTCTTCAAAACCACGTGTCTAAAAAAAAACACACATTATTATTTTGCAATCATGTATCCTAATATAAGAATAATCATTTTTGAATTTAATTTTTTTAATGCAATGTAGTTTCAATCATGCAATACACATTTTTGAAACATTAAGAACTAAATTATGCAATAAATAATAAATGTTGTCAATTCTGCATTTTAATTTTAAAATAGAGGCTGGGATGCGACCCACACTGATAACTTCCCATCCCGTCTGTCAGTTTGTCTTGCTTAAAAATTTGTCTATATGTATCCATTTTTACCAACTTTACGTACTATTTTTTGTAGATTTTATTTTTTATGAAAAAACGGACTGTTGGATTTTTATAAAAAAAATTACTGAATATCGAAAACAATATTTTCTGTGAAATAAAATAAGTTTGAAGCCAATATTTGTAATTTGTGAAAAGCTACTTGAGTCGAAAGTAAATTTTTACAAAGTTTTAGTATTGTTATTTTTAGGTTTTTTTTTTTGTAAAAAAAAATCTGTCAATTCGATTTTTCTCAAAATTTTATCGAATGTTGAAAACAATATTTCTTATAAGTTAAATTTAGTAAGAAGCCATTATCTCACATTTTTGAAAAGATATTTGAGTCGAAAATCAATTTTTACCAACTTTTGTTAAACTTTTTTTAGCTTATTAATTTTTTGTACAAAAGCTGTCAATTCGATTTTTCTCAAAATTTTACCGAATGTTGAAAACAATATTTCTTATAAGTTAAAATTAGTTGGAAGCCATAATCTAAAATTTTCGAAAAGATATTTAAGTCGAAAATCAATTTTTACCAACTTTTGTTAAATTTTTTTTTCGGTTTTTAATTTTTTGTAAAAAAAATTGTCAATTCAATTTTTTTCAAAATTTTACTGAATGTTGACATTAATATTTTTTGAAAGATAAAAGTAGTTTAAAGCCAATATCTCAAAGTTTTGAAAAGATATTTGAGTCGAAAATCAATTTTTACCAACTTTTATTAATTTTTTTTTAGGTTTTTATTTTTAGTAAAAAAACTGTCAAATAGATTTTTCTCAACATTTTTCAAAGTGTTGAAAACAAGATTTCTTATAAGATAAAATAAGTTTGAAGCCATAATTTCAAGTTTTTGAAAAGATATTTGAGTCGAATTTCAATTTTTACCAACTTTTAGTAATGTTTTTTTAGGTTTTTTCGAGGTGACAAATTTTTTTTTTTCATTTTTTTTTGATTTGTAAAAAAAAACGTTAATTGAATTTTTTTCCAAAAATATAATTGTTTTGTATCACGTTACAATATATAATATAAAATAATTCAAGTCTCTAGCGTCATTGGTTCATGAGATATTTAGGTTTAACCAAAATGATCACCTATTTTTTAAACTGCAATTTTCTTGAGAGCCCTTTCTGCATCTTTCTACCTTATTATCTGTATAACAAAATTTATTTGAAGTCGATATCTCTACTGGTTCTTGAGCTATGGACGACGAGAAAAATGTCGCGAACGTACGTACACACGCACGCACAGACATTTCTCTAAAAATCTTTTATTTCGACTTTAGGAACCTTGAAACGTCGAGAAATGTCAAAATTTTCAATTTGACAAATCGGACCCATTACAATAACTTCCTATGGGAAGTTGATAACACGTTTCTTCAAAAAAAAATTTACTTGTTTCTGAAAAAAGGTGATCGGATTAAATTGTTTAAGCTCTGGTTGCTTCGAAGTTTCCGTATAAAAATAACATAGAAAACAATTAATTTGTTAACAATGGATTTAATTCAAATAATTGCTCCGAACTTGATTTCAAAATTCAGTTTGAATAATCGGGAATATCTGAAAAAAATTTAAATATAAAGTTTTTGGTCAATACAAAATATTATTTCAAAAAAAAAAAATACCTGTGTAAATATTTAAAAATATTAATTGATACGGTGAACTTTGTCCTATAAATTTGCCCTTAAATTTATTTTGTTTGCTGGTTTTTATATTTTAAACAATAAATCTTATTTCTAAAGGAATTCTTTTTGAATTAGGTATTTACTTTTCAGTTGAATTGCAATATAATTGAACCAGATTTAAATACAAAAATTTCAAATTCTGGGTTTTTATATTTTTACGAATTTAATTTTTCGACAAACGCAGTTGGTTCTCTATGAAAGCCTAATTAGAGAAAACAAACTTTCCCAAAAATATTTTCAAAAAAAAACAAATTATCTATAGGTACTATCACAATAAATAAAATATAAACACCAATTAAAAATGTACGCAACCGTTTCTACTTAATTTTGTGTTAATGTCATGTCACGCACCGTCTTCAAATAAATTACTTATCCTCTTTTTTTCTTCTTTACCAACATACATACATAAAAATGTAGGTTCAAAAGTATAATGACATCCTTTTACGCAAAACCATTAATTATTAGAAAAATTATTCATTTTCATGTTTTCCTTAGACTTTGTCTTTTTTTTTACTCATCTCAAATTCTTTATTTTTAGCCTCGCGTATTCGATACGAGATCACAAGCGGTAACATAGGTGGCGCTTTTGCTGTGAAAAATATGACGGGTGCCATTTATGTAGCTGGGGCCCTTGACTATGAAACAAGACGACGGGTAAGTTTCATCCTTCTTTTTTTGTTGTGTTGTATTTCTTTTGTATTATTTAATGTATTCCAATTTAACGACACCTTTTTTTTATATAACTGTGCACTTATTAAGGTGCAAAACCAAATAATATTTCATTTTGATACAACAGAAGGAGATTCAAAAAAAAAAAAATATTCCACCAAGGAGAAAAATAAAATTATTAATAAAAAACAAAACAACAACGAGAAGAAGTATAATGGATAGCGCCTTTTTTGCTTTTGAATAAAATAATATTTCGAATGTCCTGCTGGGCTACCTAGTGCCTAGAGAGTGGTCCTGAACAACAACAAAAAAAACAAAACAAAATGAAAATAAAATTGCCTTTCATTTATAATATTGTTACAATTCCCCCATCTCTCCTGGTGCCATCGATAAAAATATAAACGAAAGCAGACAATCACCATTTTTTCGAATTCAACACAATAGAATTGTTAAAGAACTCTCATCAATCCTAAAAGGACATACAAATATTTTCATTCATTTTCATTCATATACCAATATAAATGTGTAGGATTGGTAGGTTGGTCCTAGGTATAGATTGTAGGTTCATGTGGCTGTAATGACTTCATTTAAATCAGTGGACGAACTGGGGACAGAACAAAAAAAAAAACAAAGAGAGGGAGATATGAAACTACTATTCCATTGTTCAAAAAAGAATTAAGGACATCGTCAATTTGAAATTCGCTGAGGCATAAAAACGAGCAAAAAAAAAAAAAATAAAAATCACACACACAATCCAAATTCCAAAAAATTGTGAACTGTTGGAATGTTTGTGACAAAGATAAAATAGAAAAAATGGAGCCCAATGAAAAAGGACTTCACTACCATCCATCCATCCATCCATCCATGGAGTCAGCAACTATGAACATAATCGTACTTATATAACTTAAGGATAATCACAATTTTGAACACTTTTCTGCAATGAACAGATACTAATTGGTGTGGCTTTTGTTTAAAAAAAAAAAAACATAGTTAAAGTTGATGGGTTGGATCTTATATACACAGTGGTCAAACTGTAAAAAAAAATAAGTTGAATAATAAAGTCGAGGAAGAGAGGGAAAAGCAGCAAAGTGAAGAATTGAGAAGTTGCAAATGCACTCAGCACACAATAAATGACTTGGATTGATCGAATGCTATGTCAAGTGATTATTTTTTAATGGAATTTTATTTATTTTTAAACGTCTCTCCTTGAAGAAATTGGAGTGGCCTTATACACCGAAATAGCTTTTGTTGATGCTTCTTATCGACTGAACTGAGATTCATTCGAAAAGAATTGTATTAAAGGATAAATGATTGAAAAGGATAATTATTGAGAAGAATCCTTTTTTCGAATTCAAACACTTGGTTGAAATCGATTAATGTATAATATGTACGTAGAATTCATCAAGTCCATCACTCTCTTTTCATGATAAAACTGATTGCATTCAATGGCGTAAAGCTCTTTGTATAGTCCATGTTGAAAAGATCTTAGTTCATTTTAATAATAAGTTCAGTTACCTAGTACATATTCCACTGAAGGAAAATACTTAATCTAAGACAAAATAATTAAAAGTCAAACTTAAACAAAAAAAAACTAGCAAGGTCCTTGAATAATCAAAGAACTTGAAATATTTGTAAAGACGCCACTTAAAAAATATATTTCGTTTCAAAGAACAACGTAATTTTGATTGAGCCCATTTTTCTTTGTGTTTATTAGAATACTGACTCATTTTCAACTTGAGACAAAAGACAACACCCCTTCAGACAGAAAATGTCTGAGTTCTAGGTTGGAAATAGTGGTTTAACTTAATAATATTCCTTTTTTATAAAAATCTTAAATGGCGCCCAACGGAAGTAACACACAACACATTGTGCAAACTTCATTGCTACTCTTGTATGTTCAAGAGTTAAATACTGCTTTTGATAGGACGATATCTCAGTTGCAAAAAATGTAAATTATCAATGCTCATTTCAATTCTAAAAGTTAAAAAAAAAAAACAACTTCCCATGCAAACAAATTTAATTAAATAATTGGAAAAAACAATTTTTTTTGAGAAAAACTGTAATAAACCAAAACCAACTGTAATAAACCAAAAAAAAAGTATAATTTCTTTGTTCCAGGAATGTGTCTCTCCAGCTCATGAAAATGCAATACCAATTTGGTAAAACAAATGTTAAATATCACTCTTGGGTGATTAATGTACTGGCATTGGGCGCCATTTAAAATTAATCTCTTTTTTTAAATAATTTTTAAGTTAACATTAAATGGTCTTATTGAAAATTAGTGGCAATGATTATTTCGGACTTATCTTTTTCTATATTAAAACGTTTCAAAAACTACAAATTTTATAAATGATCTCTGACGTTATTGTTATTAAAAACATGTCAGTGCTTTTCAAGGATTACTTGTGAGTTTTTCACATATTCAGAAATATATTTTAACCACATAAAATCAATTATAAAAAAATGAAAGAGATATCAACACGTGTGTAGGCTATCATCAGCAACCATATTCAAGGATAAGACATTAAAAATAAAAATGTCTCCTGCTTTTTAAATAAAGAAAACTTTTTAAACTTAAGCATAAGAAATTCTGGGCCATAAAAACATTTAATTTTATGCTTCAAAGTTTTTGAAATGAAAGTAAAGAAATCACTTTTTATTTTGAAAGATTTTTAAAATGGATGAAAATCCAAGTAATCTACATAATATAAATATTTCTCATAACAAAATATCCCAAAATATTTTTAGTTTTTCTTTTTCTTTAGATGAATTTATAAACTCAAAGCCCTTGTCTTTTATTAAAATAAATTTTGTATTCAACCAACATTTTTTTCTCTTCAATTTTTGTGTCTTTTTGGACGCTGCTATTCAAAATATAAAAATACACCAATCAAAAATATGGCACGACTGATTTTCACCATCAATCAATCATCGTCTGATGGAATAAATAATTTAAAAATTCATCATATTTTTACAATATGCAGTATGAACTTCGTTTAGCTGCATCGGATAATCTTAAGGAAAACTATACAACGGTAATAATCCATGTTAAAGATGTCAACGACAATCCACCAGTATTTGAAAGGCCTACATATCGAACTCAAATAACAGAAGAGGATGATCGAAATTTACCGAAACGCGTTTTACAGGTTCATATTCCAAAAATTAAAAATTTGTTCACAACGCAACGCAACGTAGAGTGCATTTTAAAAAATCCTTTTTTTTTAATCCTTGTAGAGGATTTTGTTGATATTTTGTTTTTATTCTGTTTTGCATTGTTGAAATAATCTGATATTGATTGATGATACACATTTTACATGCGAATTACCCGCTTTGTGTTTTATGTTTTTATTTTTGAATTTTTGGATTTGTAGCATTTTAATTTCCATCGTTTTGAGTTTTTGAGTTTTTTTTTTTTAGGGACTTTATAAATCCATTTCACCTTGATCCCCAGTGAGTGTGTTTGATGATTTATTTATTTATTTTGACCTTAATCTCGTTTTTATTTTTGTTTAATGAAAAGTAGTCGCTTAATTTGTAAGAGATTTGCATGTACGCTGTATTTAAAAAAAAAATCTTGTATACATATTTTTTGATAATACATATTTAAAATGCTTGAAAGGGGATTTCAGTTTTCAGATTTTTGTTTTTGTTTTATACTTAAATTTTTAATGAAGAGAATTTAATTGACAGAAGAATTATAAATGAATATCGGGAGCTTAATATTAACTTGGGTTTCCATTATTCGGTCTACCAGTTTAATGATAATAATAAGGCTTAATGCAGAAACTCATTCTTCGATAATAAGAATTTTTATTATTTTATTTTTGTTTGGTTAATTTTTTGAAGAAAGGATCAGAAATAATCATCGTAGTATTGGATATTGCTTTTTGCATATTTATTGAAGATAATGGAAGATAATACTTATAGTAGTAATATCTATCTCTATAATGTACATAGAGAAAGACCATTTAACCTTGAGAGCTCTTAAAATAAAGATGTGTAAACAGATTCTGAGGATATTGATGATTTTCTGTTTCTTGGTTTTTTTAATTCATTGCGTAAATAATTAAATGCATAATGATTGTAAAAAGATTGAATAGAGTTTTGTGGAAAAAATTACTTCGAAATCGGAAATTTTTTGTATCAGTGTTATAAGTAATAAAGGGTTTTTCAATAATGGCGGGTAGATGTTGAAATGGAATAAAACAAGCTGTGTGTGAGGTATTAACAAAATTAATTTTTTATTTAAAAGGCGCATGTATGCCATTAAGTGTGAAATATGACATCATTCAAATGCCAACCTCGGCTTTTTACGGTGGCACGGATCCGAGTGTTCCAATTTTCAATGACTCATCCGCGTAGATCCGACTGAATTTGAGCGATGGCCTGTGCTATATTCACCTTTATTGCATCGGTCGATTGTGGTTTATTTGCATAGAACTGCGACTTCAAGAAACCTCACAGAAAAAAGTTTAGCGGGGTCAAATTGCATGAGCTTGGTGGTCAATTCACATCACCTCTGCGAGAGATAACCTTACCCTCAAATCGTTCATGCAAAATGTGAGCGGCTTACTACGCCACCGCGCTGGCCCAAAATCCACACCAAACGGTAACTTTTTGAGGATACATTATCACCTGGTGAACCTCGGGTGGGTTGGTGTCGTCCCATTAACGGCAATTTGCTTGTTAAAACAGCCATTCATCCAAGAATGCGCCTCGTCACTAAAGATGAGTTTTCGGCCAAAATTAAAGTCCTCTTCCAAACAATTCGAATCCCAGTCAGCGAACAAACGGTGCTGTCTATGGTCATGAACTTTGAGCTCCTGGTTCAGTTGGATCTTGTAGAGGTATAGGCCCAAGTCCCGAAGCAACATTTGCCAAGTTGAAGTCTGCGAAAGGCCGAGTTCTTGTGCACGGCGAGGAATAGACTTCCTCGGGTTCTGTTGTACACTTTCACGGACCGCGGCGATGTTCTCGGCTGATCTTGCGTTCCTTGATGGTACGTTATTTTAATATTTAACCTTTGATAAATAAATCTTTAATAATGATCAAAAAAAGGAAGGTTTATAAAAAGTGTGCTCTTCGTTTTTAATTATGATTTAAAACTAACAAGATCTAAGCAGTTTTACAAAAACCTTAAATTTTGTTTTTAAACTGTAAGAACAGATGTCTTATTATTAAAAACAGTGACAAAAATGTATATGTATATAGTTTACCAATCGTTAAAACAGTCGCTTTTGAAACTTTCATTACTCTAAGAATCGGAGGAACTAAAAAAAAAAAATTGTTTATCCAAAAGCTTAAATAAAACTGAAAAAGATCCACTTTCAAGTACTTCCCCTTAAATGTAGAGTTTTCGTTTTTTTAACAAGTCGTACCCAAAATATTTTATCGCATACAAAAATACGTCTAGACCATAACATTTTTTTTTACTATAGATGCCCCCAATATTCTGCCCCAAAAGCTCATATATTTAAGTGGGTATGTATTCCTATATTTCAAGCTCTTTTTATTGATAGCAAGAAATGTATCCCTGATGTGATTGTTGCTCATTTTTAAGGACTTCACAACAATTGCTGTTTGTGTGTGTACTTTAAGTAAATAATCAACTTTTTAATAAATCCATTTTGTCTCGCAGGCAAATTTATATTGTTTATTTCACTTTTTTAATGTTCACATACAAAAAATAAAATAATTTATTAAATTTGTCGATTGAATAAAGTACTTTGGTGGATGAAAAAAAAACACAATTCAGTTAAAAATCCTGGTAGCCTATTCAACTACCCATACATAGTCATATATCTTGTTTCAACAAATAAAATAAAAATTATAACAAATTGTTCATAAAGGATTTTTTTATATACCAACACACTTAATTTTCACAGACAGGCAAATAATAAAATGGTTCAATATAATAAATAATTTTTTGTTGTATGTTTTTATTGATTTGTTCAATTGAAAATTTAAAATACATAAATTTTCTTTTATGAAATCAGTAAGAGAATATTTTTATTTTATTTTATTTGTAAATAATAAAATATACAAAAGTGTATATTGTATATTAAAAAACAAATACAACGAGATTTATGAAACACAAAAAATATTGTGATATTTTTGTGTATCAATAATTATTTGATTTGTATTGATTCATATCGAGTTTGTTGATACATTCAACAATGACAGTCAATAAAAATCAATGTATTAAGTCTTAAAGTGGATTAATTTTTTTACGAATATTGAAATCTATTGATAAAAACATATTGTTTGAAGTATTATCATTTTAATACTTGTCACAACAGGAAAGCTGTGAAAGTTACAAAGTTCTTAAAAACTTTTTGTTTACATATATTTAAATTTTTATTTAACTTGCAGTTTGAATGAAATGACATATTTTTTTGACAAAAAAGGTTTATAAAAATAATTAATTTTCATTTGAATATTATTTTGTATAACAATATATTTTAAATTAAAACGAATATCACTCAAATTGAAATCAGACATAAATTTTTTTTTACAAATTAAACAAAAAACGAAACAAAAGTATTTCCTATTTTGAATATTTTTCGAATCAGAAATGATAAAAAAATTAAAATGACGTTTTTCAACATCTTATAAAATTTATAGCAGATTTGAATTGACATTGTTTTAAAAAATTAAAAACCTTCACAAACTATTTCTAAAAATTGGTAAGAATCAATTTTTGATCTGAAGAAAAAATTAAGGTATTGACTTCGAAACTATTAAGATATTAACTTCAATATTATTTTATCTTATTCAAAATATGATTTGAGTAATATTTTTTTTTAAATTAAAGAGACAGGTCTTTTTAGTAAAATTACTACTAAAAATAAACTAAGAACAAATAAGGAATTTCAATTTTTGTTGTCTTCTTTAAAAATCTGTTGTTAGTATTTATAATATTTTTGTTAAGAAAAGTCCAATTGATAATTTTTTTACAAAAAATGAAATCGTATCAAAAATACTAATGTAATAAAATTTTGTATTTCATAAAATATGAAATACTATTATAAACAAATATCGGGTTTTTTTAAGAAGAGCGCTATTAAAGATTTTTTTTTTTAATAAAACAAAAATAGTTTTGTATATCAATAAAATTCTTTATTCCTGTGAAAGTATGTTTGATGCCATTATGTATGGAACTCTATTTCTTTTGCATGGCCAGCACGGGAACGCTTGCAGAAATCCAGACGCAGCCGATACTGCTGCAATTTCATACGATATTCCTACGAAGTTCATCAATCGTCGCTGGCTTGTTAGCATGGACCATAGACTTAACGTAGCCCCACTGGAAATAATCTAACGGCGGCGTCAAATCGCACGACCGAGGCGGCCAAACGACTGGACCATTGCGTGAGATAACACGTTCTCCAAACTTGGTTTCCAATAAATTGATTGTGACATTCACTGTGTGGCTTGTGGCGCAATCCTGTTAGAAGGACATGTCCTCCAAGTCCATATAATACAATTGGGGCCAAAAATATTCCGTCTTCATCATCACGGAAGAAGTAAGGCCCAATGACGCCGAGCCGCCGGCCCATAAACCATACCAAACCGTAATTTTTTCGGGATGCAATGATGACTCATGGGGTACGTGTGGATTGCTGCCTGACCAATACCACATATTTTGTTTATCGACGAAGCCATTCAGCCAGAAATGAGTCTCATCGCTCAAGATGATTTTTCAATGAAAATCCGAATCATTTTCAAGTTGTTGCTCAAACCAATTTACGAACATACGAAGCTTCTGGTGGTCAAGCGGCTTCAGTTCTTGTGTCAATTTCATCTTTTAAGGATGTAGGCCTAGATCTTTTCGCAAAATTCGCACACACATCGACGTCACAGAGATGCCCAACGCTTTAGACCGACGACCTGTGAGAGATACATTCGGGCTTTCTGCAACTGAAGCCTCAACGGCAGCAATATTCTCGACACTACGGGTACTTCTTTATCTCACTGGCACGGGAACATTTTGTACTGCGTCTATGGCTTCAAACTTGTCCACTAGACGATCAATTGTTGATCTGCTCTGACGACCATAAATTGGACGTAGCGCCCTTAACGTTGAGGCCACTGACTACGAATTTCGGTAGTAAATTTTAATAATTTTGACTCGTTGTTGGCTCGTATATCTTTCCATTATGAAACGCCAAACCTTACTGAAGAGAAATGTCAAAAGAGCGGCAAAGAAATACCTATGGCGTCGTTTGCTGCCCCTGTTGCTATACTTTTGTAACGTCCCTATTGAAAAAGCCTGTATAACAAATAAAACCCTAAATCTTCAATGTTTTAAAATTAATTTAGAATTGGAATATTTAAACGATTTTGTTTCAAGGATCCAATTTTGTACATTTCCTTCTCTTAAGTCTAAAAAACAATTTTTTTTTTAATCAGTAACACTCTTTCAACCTTTATCGATTGAAAACATCTATGAACATACTTCACATTTTGTTTTGTTTATAAAATTTTGCAATTTCATATAAAAGACTGTTTTAATATCAACTTTTCAAAATATAAGCACCCAATTATGAGAACATTATTTTCAAATTCAAAATAATTCTCATTAAAATTTCATAAGAGTCAATTCCTTTCAGATTTTAATTTTCTCTTTTCTTTTCTTTTTGTTTGTTTACCTTATTATTCTTATCGCATCTATACCATTATAATGCGGCAGCAATATAAAGCGTCTAATTAAAGCTGATAATATAAAACATTAAGTTTAATATCCACCATATTATTATCTACCTACCTATACCATAACAAGCCAAGCCATAACTATGCACACACATAACTATAATACATGCTGCTTGTAAAAATTAATTACCACGATCATACATTTCCGCCTCGATAGGTTGGTTTTGTTACCTATACTCTTTCACATAACATATATGTATGTAGATGGAAAAAAAGGAAGTTTTTATTGGATTATATTCTGTGATATCCTTTTACCTACCTAGATACTCATTTTTATCGTTTTGGCCATTTTTCGTTTAACTCCATTGAATTCCGTTATTATCACCGCCGCTTCCGCCATCGCCGTCATTGTCATCATCGTAGTCGTTCAAGCCCCCCTTATACCACCAACAAAAAAAAAATATCCTTTATGTGAATGTTTCCATTATAATATAATTTAAGCAACACAAAAGCCATACATGGATCAATTGAAAATCTGCAGAATCTTTTAATTAAATGCTATCAGCATCAGCGCGAAACCACAACCGTAAATTGATTTATCTCTCTCATAACCAAAAAAGGAACAAAGATCGATAAATACACACACACACACACACACATACCTAAACCTATACCTCCATACATGTAATGTAAATAGCGGCAGAAGGATAATGTATGATAGTGTAACACACATCACTAGTATAGAACGTACCTTACTTTTGGGATATTACTTTTACTAGGAATTCAGCACCTTCATCACTATCCGAATAATTACTGTAGCTGTAGGTATTTTTAATGTTTTGTATTTGTTTACCGAAAGTTATTATTAAATTACCAGAGAATTGTGTGTATGTGTACATTAAACTGTGAAACACAACTTTTTCCGATAAATATCGCTCTTAAAATTCAATATTTCCTTTTAGGCTCTTAAAATGATAGTTTTTATATTAAATAATTTTTGGAATGACAGACCATCCATAGTTTTAAATACGAGACTTAAATGTTGATGGATTTTATAGATTTTAAATTTTTTAAAAGTTCAAAAAAATGTGCGAAAAGAAAAACAAAAAAGTTACATTTTCGAACTTTTTTATTTCTTATAAGAAAACAGTTCATTGGATTTTTCCTAAAATGTCACCAACTGCTAGAAACAATGTTTTAGATTAAATAAGTTTCTTTTTTTCCAAATTTAGAAAGCTTCTTAATGACCCTCAGTACGGCTTTCACAGCAATAGGTTCACTGTTGATCTCATGGTTCATTTCATCGAACAGTGGAGCAAATCTTTGCATCGCTTTGGAGAAAGTAAAATTATTTCACTTGATATTTCAAAACCATTTGATAAAGTTTGGCATAAGGCTCTTTTATAGAAAATGCGTGTTTTCAGATTTCATAAATCCCTGCTTTATTGGATTAGTAATTACATTTTGGATCATTCAATAAAAGTAGTATTGGATGGATTGAAGTCTGAAAACCACAAAATAAATGCTGGTGTGCCCCAGGGTTCTGTTCTATCGCCAACACTCTTTCTCATTTTTATTAATGATCTCCTGTCTCCTGTCTGCAACTTCTAATCCAATGCATTGTTTCGCTGACGATAGTACTCCTAGCTTCTCATATTTGTTTTCAGAATCATATCCCTCTTCTTCGGATGTGGAACTGCAACGACAAAATAAGATAAACTCATTAAATTCCGACCTAAACAGCACTGTACAATGGGAATTAAAAAATCGCGTGGAATTTAATGCTTCGAAAACCCAATGCTGTCTTGTATCGTTAAAGAAAGATACACCCCCTTGCCATTATCCATGGATGACACTTGCGTCAATTTGAGACTGAATATCTCGATATTCTCGGTATGTGTGTCACCAACCATCTCTTGTGGAACGATTACATACGCGATGTCACCAAAAATTCCACAAGATGTTTGGGTTTCCTTAGGTGATGCAAGAAATGTTTCACCCCTTCTGATCTGGCTGTTATCTACAAGACTTATAAAGGGTGATTTTTTAAAAGCTAGCTATAGGAAAGTTTTTCAAAAAAAAAACACATACAGTTCAGAAAAATTCCTTTATTTAAATCGATTGTACGGTCCATATGTATATTTTAATGTTTGAAGATTATTTCATGTAAATATTGACCTTGACTGCGCCTCAAATGATCCATCCGCTTAGTCTAAATTTGGCATACTATTTCCAACATTTCGGCCGGTATCTCACGAATAAATGCTTCAATGTTGTCTCCCAATGCGGCAATTGAAGCAAGCTTGTCTGTATTCACATGAGCTTTAACATAGTCCCACAAAAAATATTCCAAAAGCGTTAAATCGCACGATATAGACGGCCAATTGACCGGTTCCGGACGTAAAATAAAAGGTTCTCTGGGTGAAATAAAAGGTTCACCGTACTCACTTCTCAATAAGTCTATTGTTGCGTGGGCTGTGTGGCATGTGGCACCGTCTTGTTGAAACCACATGTCATGCAAGTCAAGATCTTGCATTTTGGGCAAAAAAAAAGTTTGGAATCATCTCACGGTAGCGCTCACCATTCACAGTTACGTTACGATTCGTATCATCTTCGAAGAAGTACGGTCCAATGATGCCACCAGCCCATAAACCGCACCAATCTGTGACTTTTTCTGGATGCATTGATAGCTCTTGCAATGCTTTTGGCTGATATTCACTTCAAAATCGAAAATTCTGCTTATTTACGTACTCATTGAGCCAAAAATTAGCTTCGTCGCTGAACACTATTTGTCTTAACAGAGCACGCATTTTGATAATAAAATCCAATAATTTGCAAGCGTTGTTCGTTTGTAAGACGATTTTCGGTTAAATTATAGACCAAACTGTAGATGTTTGACAGTGAAACAAAACACGAAACGTGCGTTTAAACAGTGCAGTGTTGCCAAAAAGATAATAGCTAAACAATCACCCTTTATATGAGTATAACTCCCATCTCTGGGGTGGTGCTCCTGCAAATTACTTAAGCCTCTTGGATAGTATTGAACGTAAAGCATTTAAATTCATAGGTGATAATATTATCATAAGTTCATTTACTTCACTTGAACATCGTTCGTCGTAAGGTTTCTTGTCTGACCTTTTTTAACCGTATAATATAAAATTTAAACCTAGCGTTACTGGTTCGAGTGATATTTGGGATCAACGAAATGTTTCACTTTTTTTAAGTCCTTTCTGAATCTGAATTTGAATCTAAATCTGTAAAACTAAATTTATTCAAATCGATATCTCCATTGGTTCCTGAGATAGGCCAACAAACAATAGTATATTGAACGCTCAAACTAACAAACATTTTTAAAAAATTATCACTCGAAAAACAATGTTTAGTATATTTTTAAAAATTTGTATTTTTTAATTTTGAGCTTTATTTATTTCTATGTCTTTATTTTTCGTGGTAAAAATTTTTCTGAAGATTATATCACATTTTATTCATTAAAAAGAGGCTGGGATGCGACCCACACTGATAACTTTCCATCCCGTCTGTCGATTTGTCTTGCTTAATAATTTGTCTATATGTATCAATTTTTACCAAATTCGCGTACTATTTTTTGTAGATTTTATTTTTTTATGAAAAAACGGACTGTTGGATTTTTATAAAAAAAATTACTGAATATCGAAAACAATATTTTCTGTAAAATTAAATAAGTTTGAAGCCAAAATTTTTAATTTTTGAAAAGCTATTTGCGTCGAAAGTTACCAAGTACCAAGTTTAAGTATTGTTTTTTTTTTTAGGTTTTTATTTTTTGTAAAAAAAACTGTGAATTCGATTTTTCTCAAAATTTTATCGAATGTTGAAAACAATATTTCTTACAAGATAAAATTAGTTTGAAGCCAATGTCTCAAAGTTTTGAAAAGATATTTACGTCGAAAAACAATTTTTACCAACTTTTGTTAAATTTTTTTTTAGGTTTTTAATTTTATGTACAAAAACTGTCAATTCGATTTTTTTCAGAATTCTACTGAATGTTGACAACAATATTTTTTGAAAGATTAAAGTAGTTTAAAACCAATATCTCAAAGTTTTGAAAAAATATTTGAGTCGAAAATCAATTTTTACCAAATTTTATTAATTTTTTTTTAGGTTTTTATTTTTTTGTAAAAAAACTGTCAATTCCATTTTTCTCAAAATTTTTCAAAATGTTGAAAACAATATTTTTTATAAAACAAATTAAGTTTGAAGCCTTAATATAAAATTTTTGAAAAGATATTTGAGTCGAAATTCAATTTTTACCAACTTTGAGTAATGTTTTTTTTTAGGTTTTTATTTTTTATAAATAAAACAGTCAATTAGATTTTTCTCAAAATTGTATCAGATGCCAAAAACATTATTCTTTGTTGCACTAAATTGTTTTGGACATGAAATCATATTTTAGTCGTAAAATTTTCGAGGTGACACATTTTTTTTCAGTTTTTTTGATTTATAAAAAACCCGTTAATTGGATTTTTTTCCAAAAATATACATCTTTTGTATCACGTTATAATATATAATATAAAATTTAATTCAAGTCTATAGCGTAATTGGTTCATGAGATATTTAGGTTTAACCAAAATTGTCACCTTTTTTTTAAACTGCTATGGTAAAAAAACCACTTACGAAATTTTCTTGAGGTTCCTTTCTGCAGCTTTCTGCCTTATTATCTGTATAACAAAATTTATTTGAAGTCAATATCTCTTCTGGTTCTTGAGCTATGGAGGACGAAAAAAACGTCGTGAACGTACAGACGTACGGAGGTACGGACGTACGAACGTACATACGCACACACGCACACACAGACATCTTTCTAAAAATCTTTTATTTCGACTCAAGGGATCTTGAAACGTCGAGAAATGTCAAAATGTTTAATTTGACAAATCGGACCCATTACAATAACTTCCTATGGGAAGTTAAAAGCATGAGCGGACAAAAATGTTGTTAAGCGTTTAATACCAATACTTGGAATTCTCTGATATATGCAATTATTTGGACTTTAAATAATTAGTTTCATATATTAAAAACACGTCCATAGTTTGATTAAAAATTGATATAGTGTTTTATCAACAAAAAATTGGCATTCTGGAAAACATTATGTTATTGAATAAAACTTTAAATAGTGTGTCCTTATTATATACAATTTTTTTTCTTAAGAGAGGTAACCAAACCACCCTCTCTTAAGAATAAATTAAAAAAAAATAAAAGAATAATTTATATTTTTATTAAGAAAAACAAAATATCCATATTTTCTATTTTTAACGGTTCTCTTTCTATAAAACTTAAAGTTTTCATTAATAATATTTATGTACAAAAAATTCTATTTGTGATGTTAAAGCCGGTAACGATTCCATTTAATTCCAAGAATTACAAATATTCAAATAAAAAATCTTTTTATGACAGAATTTATCAGTAACTATGTTTGTTTTCAGTTACATGAGATTTTATTTTCGGTTTTGTATAATTTCTGAGAATTGTAGACTAGCAAAAATGCTTGTAGGTTTTTCATACCTTAATTTTTCATAAAATTAGATGAAATTCAGTGGAATGTCTAAAAATAAAAATATCCTTATTCATTTGAAAAATGTCTATAAATATTATGTGTGTTATATTGCTACTCAAGTTGGAGACCAACTTCAAATCATTTATCCTATTACTTCCTGAAAATACATCAATTTTTCTCAAACAGTTTTGTAATTTAAATTAAATCCGTGCCAATGAAGATTGCATTCACATCACATCTATATTTTTTAAATTAACTCACCTATTTATGTTTGTACTGTGAACAAAGAAAACCTGCATTACCCATAAGGTCTAATGTCAAGCTTGAACCTTTCACTGTGATTTATTATTAACCTAATAATAATAATTAAATTTTCCATTACAAAACGTAGATAGAAAGATGGTATCCACATTCAATAAAAATTTCAAAAGTATATTCAATTATAATCTGAATGTTTTTTAAATAAAATGAATGTATCAACGCAACGTCCTACCTATACAAAACAGTAATCAAATTCAACCTCCATCATAGAGGCATATGGGTCTCTATGAAAGGTGATCCTTATTTATTTAAATCTCAGTCTGAAACAACGAACGTTGTCCTTTTTGTCGTCGATAACTATGACAACGGTAACTATATACTACGACCACGACGACGACGGCTACTACTACTACTACTCAAAATGATATTTAACATAACCAAACAGAGGGTATACTATGTTGCAGGAAAATATATTTTTCTTTAATACAAAAGGACTTGATGCAGTTTCGTATATATGTATTTTTATAAATATGCAGAGGCAAATATTATGGATATACAATACAAGGCATATCCGAACCATAATAATACACAGCATAGCAATGATTTTATTTTAATCGAAAATTCCATTTAATTACTTTGCAAAATTGAATTAAAATATTTTTATTTTTTAATTTAAGTATTTTTGTTTTGTTGTCGTTGTCGTCAGTTGGTTGGAAGGTTGGTTGGCTGGTTGTTGTCAATCTTATATTATATTATTCTTTTAACTCTCATATACTCAATGCCATTCCGATGTGCATTGGAATTAATTAAAGAAAAATTAATGCGAACCCATAATAAGAACAGCAACTATATCAAAACTTATAATATTTTTGTATACTGTTTTTTTTGTATAAGATTCATTTTTATGGTAATATTTAAAATTATTCTATAAATTTACGAATACCTACGTTATAGTGAAAATATTTAATGTAAATGTATTTTTTGTTTGTTTGTATTATTTTGTGCACAAGTAAAATGGAAGATTTAAATAAATGATAGGTAAATAAGTATATTTAAATTTAAAAATAAAGCACTCACTTTTATTATCTGAGGGCATAACGTAGGTGGAGTTGAAAATAATAATGACTGTCATCGATGATGGTCTACTTTTGTGATGTGATGAAAATGACTAGAGAACAAGGACATCCAATTTCATGCCAACAAGTGTATTAAGGAATATACTCGTAAAAGTAGTTCCCTACATACAACAATATGGTTGCCACACTCTTTATCTTTAATTGTTAAAAAGACATTGAATAAATTCGAAAATGATTGTTGTCCAAAGTTGTGAAATAATGATTACTATTTGTAATTAATGTCAACTTTCTTTTCAATTACAAGTATGAATTTAGTAATTGTCTTTTTTTCCATTACAATAAAACGTAATTACAATTACATGTGATTAGTAATTGGAACCGTTAAATTACCTTTTAAAGTAATTAAAAATGTGTGCAGAAATTTTAATTACAAGTAATTGTGATTAAATTTTCTTGTAATATTTTGTTTGTACTAATTTTTATCTAACTCCGTTGTGGTTTTAGTAAAAAATATATTGAAATTAACTTGGAAACTCTAAACCAATTCTGAAGACTTTTAACTTTTTTAAATTTTATGTTAAATTTTAAATACACAAAAAAATACAAACATCAAAAAAAAACTTCAGTTTTCAAAAACTTTTCGTAAAAACAAAAACTTAAATTTACAATTGTCCCAAAAGTGTTGTTAAACTAACGATTATAAAGACTTTTTTAAAAAATTTTGAATTTACTTACAGAAAAACCTCACTCTTTTTAGAAATACACAGTTAAACAAAAATTACAAACTCAAAAAACCAGGCAGCATTTAAAATACATTTTTCGCAGACATATAAGTTTTTTTGTTTAAATTTTTAATCATTTCACAAATAGTTGTATTTATTCCGATTAAATTTCAGTTAAAAACGTCTTAAAAGGAAAAAAGATTTTTTCAAATACGAAGTCAAGATTTTGTTTCACAAATGTCTTAAGTCAATAAAAAAAAGAAGCTGGGATGCGACCCACACTGATAACTTCCCATCCTGTCTGTCGATTTGTCTTGCTTAAAAGTTTGTAGGTTTTCGTGTTTTGTTAAAAAAGTTGTTAGTTGAATTATTCTTAAAAATTTAAAAACTACTAAAAATATTTTGCATATAATGAAATAGTTTGATTTCAAAATCTATTTTTGTTAACGAGATTTTTAGTCGAAAACCAATTTTTACCAATTTCAGTAACATTACTTAAAAAAAATTATCCAATTTTGCGTACTATTTTTTGTAGATTTTAATTTTTTATGAAAAAACCGACTGTTGCATTTTTATAAAAAATGTACTGAAGGTCGAAAACAATATTTTCTGTGAGATAAAATAAGATTGAAGCCATTATTTTTAATTTTTGAAAAGATATTTGAGTCGAAAGTAAATTTTTACTAAGTTTTAGTCTTGTTTGTTTTTTAGGTTTTTATTTTTTGTAAAAAAAACTTTCAATTCGATTTTTCTCAAAATTTTATCGAATATAGAAAAGAATATTCCTTATAACAAAACATTATTTTAAAGTCAATATCTTAAAGTCTTGAAAAGATATTTGAGTTGAAATTCAATTTTTACCAACTTTTAGTAATGTTTTTTTAGATTTTTATTTTTGGGTAAAAAGCTGTCAATTTTATTTTTCTCAAAACTTTACTGAATGTTGACAACAATATTTTTAAAAATATAAAATTAGTTTAAGGTCAATATCTCAAAGTTTTGAAAAGATATTTGAATCGAAAATACATTTTTACCAACTCAATATTTTTTTAGGTTTTTATTTTGTTTTACAGAATGTTGAAAATAATATTTCTTATAAGCTAAAATTAGTTGGAAGCCATAATCTTAAATTTTCGAAAAGATATTTAAGTCGTAAATCAATTTTTACCAACTTTAAGTAATGTTTTTTTTATAGGTTTTTATTTTTTATAAAAAAATACTTTCAATTCGATTTTTCTCAAAATTTTACCAGATGTTAAGAATATTATTCTTCGTTGCAAAAAATTATTTTGGAGATAAGATCGTTTTTTGTTCGTAAATTTTTCGAGGTAAATAATATTTTTTTTTTCAGTTTTTTTGATTTATTTTGATTTATAAAAAAAACTATATTTCCACTAATCACTATAAAAAAAAACCGTTAGTTGGATTTTTTTCCAAAAATATATTTTTTGGTATCA
This sequence comes from Eupeodes latifasciatus, assembly GCA_920104205.1. Lineage (NCBI taxonomy): Eukaryota > Metazoa > Arthropoda > Insecta > Diptera > Syrphidae > Eupeodes > Eupeodes latifasciatus. The sequence goes on along the minus strand of OV049925.1, from coordinate 137,050,388 downwards.
CGTTACAATATACAATATAAAATTTAGTTGAAGTCTCTAGCGTTATTGGTTCTTTAGATATTTAGGGTTAACCAAAATGTTCACCTTTTTTTAAACTGCTATGGTAAAAAAAACCACCCACGCAATTTTCTTGAGAGCCCTTTCTGCCTTATTATCCGTATACCAAAATTATTTGAAGTCGATATCTCTTCTGGTTCTTGAGCTATGGACGACGAGAAAACATCGCAAACTTACGGACGTACGAACATTCGTACACGCACGCACAGACATCTCTCTAATAATCTTTTATTTCGTCTCTAGGGACCTTGAAACGTCAAGAAATGTCAAAATTTTCAATTCGACAAATCGAACCGATTACAATAACTTCCTATGAGAAGTTAATAAAATAGAAATATTTTATTTAAATAAAAACTAAAAATTCAAAAATAGAAATTTAAAAGTTGAGAAAAATGTCTTACCAGAATCACACACAAATGTGATTTTACATTTTATTTTATTTATTTATTAAAAACATCAATGATTCTAATCAAAATTTCATATACAATTTTTAAAATAAAAATATATTGTTTACTTTAGAAGTAAGATTTTTTTTTCCAAAAAAGTATTGAACCACATTTTTTTTAAATGCGGTTAAAATTAAAAGATATTCTAAGTTTATTTTAAAGAAAATTGCTCTAAATATTTAGAAGTTATGTTAACAAAAATATGTAAAAACACTTCAATTATTAGCAATCCAGTGTTCCATTTATTTAAAGTTAGTGTAGATTTGGAAAACTTTAATATTTAAAAATTTAAATTCGTTCAATTTCCATGGAGAATTTTGTATTTAATTTTCAAAATGAGTTGAAAGTTCCTTGAGTTTTTTAAAACCTTATAGCTTAAAGCCTTTTTAACTTTTTAAATAAATCATCCATGTCAGTAAAAATTGCCTCCACCCTATCCCATCAAAAATGGGTCACTCTGAGGGAGGTGTGATTTAAAAATTCAAGTGAATTGGATATCATCAGAACGGTTTAAGTAGATACAGCAGCGACTCATGATGTGATAGTGGATAAGGAATCAACAATTAAAACGGTCACATTACTGGTAAACACTAAATGAACTGTAACTGAGTGCTTGCGGGTGATGATTATAGTATGGCGGCGTACAAGCGTATATCAGCTCCATACATACAAAAATAGTTACATTACCGACAGAAAAAGCACTCAACATCTACAGAGAGAAAAAGAGTGTATCCTTTTAATTTCATTTCTGTCACTTTACGATTTCCTGTGCGTTGTTTTTAATCAACCATCCCCCTCCCTCCCAACACACAAATCGGAAGAAAATATATGCGAATAAAGAACAAAAAACATACATACATTAAAAACAAAATTAATACAATGAAACAGGATTAACTGGATGCGATTGAATTTCCAACATAAACAAAAACAAAATAACAACCAATGGGAAAATCTCATAAATATCCTTGCCGGCATTCGTATAATTTTCTACTTTAAGTATTTACTCCTTTTTCTTTTTTTTTTTTGTATTTATATTGAAAATTTTAATTGTAAACAATTATTATGTTTTTTTTTTGTGTTGTTGTTATTTTTAATTTTATTTTTATTTATTAGTATGAATTGAAATTGGTTGCATCTGATAGTTTGAATGAGAACCAGACAACAATTGTAATAAATATTCGCGATGTCAACGATTTGCCGCCAGTATTTCCGCAAACGCTTTACGAGCGCACATTGGACGAGGAAATGGATACACCATTCACAATAATTCAGGTTTAATTTTCATTTCAACATCAAACTATACATACATACATTTATGTAGTTATAAATTATAACACATTCATATAAGTCATACCTACATTCTCTTACATTCTCGTATATGCGGTATAAAAGTATTTAAAATTAATTTAACTTCACTACAATATTTTATATTTATTAAATTTATTAACATTTTTGTATCATCATATTTTTGTATAAATTGAAACTGATAGGTAATTTCTCATTTTAAAAAATCAACCCTAACTCTCACATGGTAACTCATCCAATTAATAATAAAATTTCATTGCGCTCTCTGTGTCCTTTATCCTGTATAATTTATACATCTATCTATGTACTTTATACATATACAAACAAAAAAAAAATAAGGAAAAAAGAATTACAAATGGAATTGAATTGAAATTTCTGCCAAATATTAAGCATTCTGTGTTATAATTAATTTTTATTATTTAATTTTATATAAATTTGCATTCATGTTTAAATGTAATTATAACAACAACAACTTCGACTTTAACTAACAGAAGTCTCTTTTTATATATCGTACTTTGATGGTGATGGTAACTAACATGGGAAAGGCATCCCTGTAGATTTTTTTTATATTTATTTATATATTTTTGTAATTTATTAATTCATGTATCGAAAATAGTTGTGACATAAAAAAGGTTGGATTTTACAGCAGCTCTGGTGTTTTGTCCGGCAATAATAACTAACTACTGGGGGTAGATATTAATTAATTTAAATTTGTATAATGATGTCAAGTGAATTCCATTATACATTACTGTGAATTTTTGGTAATTTTATTTATTTTTCAAAAATTTATGTTCATATACATACATAGAAGGAGAAAAAATACTTTTTTTTTAGAATGTTTTGAATATTCAGTTGCAATGGAAAATGGAAGGTTTAATTTAATTTTTAATTGAATAATGTTAAGCTGAAAACTTATATTTATGAAATGCAGAATTTTGAAATTCGAGGTGTGAGGAACAATAATTTATCACCTAAACAAAAATGAAGAATTTTGTTAGAGAAAATTCCACGATAAACAATTATGAGTCTCTGGGATTCATTGAACGCTCTTTTGATTGATGATCAAACAATTCACTTTCAAAAGCCATTGAGAATGATTTTTCAATTAAATTACGTTCAGTTTCCAAATGTTTTAGAGGCCACTAAGTGAAAACACGTCTCGTTCCCTACGGTTGTTTACTTGACTTTAAGCTTCCGGAGCTATTGGCCTAAGTCACGAAACAACATTTTTAAAATGTTTGGATAAACTTCGGAATTTTGTGCAAACTTTTGCCGATTACAGAAAATTATCTATTTGAAGTTTGAGGGTTGGTTTAGGAATTAAACTAACCCAACCCACAGTTAACCCAACTTCAATCTTCACGTTTACCTAGGTTAGGTTAGGTTAGGTTATAAGGGGTGTGCACAGCATGAAGCTGTTGCGTACACGGGGCCTACTGGTTCATTGTGATCCCCTGTAAAAGTAAAAATGTTAGCATCGATGCTCCTCAATTTGCCGACTAGCGTAGACTGGCTCGTTAACGAACCAGCCTGTGCTATCTATAAATTTCCTCATGTTTGCCATTGAGACCTGTGCTAGATCATCCAGTTCTCCAACAAACCTGTTTCCGAAATGACGGAGTCGGCTGGTTTGGAGGTTCGGACAATCGCAGAGCAGGTGTTTAATGGTTTCTATTTCCTCCTCATCCTGACAGCTGTTACAAAAATCGGGTGCAAATGCCCCTATCCTGTTAGCCATTGTGCCAATGGCGCAATGACCTGTTAGTACACCTATCAAGATTTTAATGTTCCTTTTACTCAGCGATAGAATATACCGAGTTTCCTTTTCATTTGTGTTAGGCCATAAACTTCTAGAGATTACGCAATCGTCCCTGGATTTCCAGGAGTTATTGATTTTCTCTTTTAGTTTAAGGTCTATCTTCCTCTTGAGTACCCACGTTTACATATGGTGATCATAAAATGAGCAGAGGTTGCGAAATATTGTCAATACCAAACACACACAATTCTATCATTTTTGTGAGCGTTGTTAAGCTCTTCATCCTTATTAGATGTGATGTGGCTATAACAGGATGAATATATGACAACTAATTTGGCATATAGTGCTTCAACAAGATCATCATTATCAACTGCCAAAATTAAAAAAAGTCTCTTTTAGCTTTTCCACGCTCTATATTGCAATCCTTTTTAGGACTTAAAAATGACAAGTGGCTCATACACCAGGGGTCTTTTTAAAATTACAATAAAATTAACCAAAATATTTGTTTGTAATATGGCAACAACGTCCTTCAAGTAGCACATTCTGTCAATTCTGTCATTCCAATATTTCAAGACCATGTTAATATTGTTTGCTATAGCTCACAGATTGCTTTAATGATATGGCCCATAAATGTTTGAATTGTTTGCATCACATCAGTCCTTCAAAATTTACTACAAAATAAATTCAAATAGGTCCAATCGCAGCTTCTAGACGGTTAATTGACATCACAAAGACTTTTGGAACTTGCTGTGCGAAAGATCGATTATTATTATAGTCTGTGGAGCATAGTACCGCATCATACTGCGTGAACCAGAGATTGTTCGAATCCATGTCTCCATTTTTTCTTCATGTTTTAAATCAAACATTAATGGTCTTATTTAGTGCCCGTGGCATGATAGTTAGTGCGTTTGACTGTCATACTAGAGGTCTTATGTTCGATCCCTGCCTGTGCTTTTTAAAGTTTTTTCCACGGGTACTGCCTTTTGCGAGGAATTTAAAAATTCTCCAAGAGTAATTCTTGTCATGAAAAGTGCTTTCTCAAATTAGCCGTTCGGATTAAAACTGTAGGTCCCTCCATTCCTGATGACATTACTAGCACACAAGAATGGTTGATATTCGTAAGTCACTAGGCCCTAGTTCTCAACGGACTGTTTCGCTGCCTAATTTTTTTTTTTTTATCAATATTCAATGATCAATTTTTTGACAAGTTTAGTATTGGTATATTTTATGATTCCATGTAAATCTAATTCACATAATGTTTTTAACGAGTAAAAATGCTTCTAATCTCAACACACTTTTATTTCAACCATTTTAATTCCGATAACATTTTACTATTATTAAACGTTTTCTACTACAAACAAGAAATACAAAATTGTATTGATTTATTTCAACCGCACAAAATAAATAGAATCACTTAAGATCCTCTAACCCCAAAATAAGGGACATAGTTATTTTTAGTTTGAAAAAAAGTTAATTACACTTTCTGACCTAAAACTCTAGTGGACGGCGTTCTGTTTCTGTAGTGTAAATTGTAAATGTATGTATTTTCTTTCTCTTAAGTAAATTCTGCAGAACTTGAAAACCTATTACCATAAATAATCAGTGAATAATCTTCACCTAATGGAACCTTAATATAGTTTTGTATTAGTTACCCTTCACCCACATTATTTTGAAAGTAAAATTTCTCTATACGTTTCTATAAATACATATAATGTATATATACAATCTGGGAACTAGGAAATACATTCCTGGACTTTTGTCCAATTTTGCAGTTATCCAATAGAAAATATTTTTCTCTTCTGTGACTAATCCTAAATTCCTCTTAACTTATTTGAAGATACTCGTATATGGAGAAACTGTATCTATAGATACTCGTATACCTATGTTGGTTTAGTTGTGAAGCACCCTTTTAATTTTATAATAATAAATAAAATGGTTCTTTCATGTGTATATTCCGCTATACCGTGTGTATACGGTAGGTTCTTGTTTATTTTCAAAATACTCTTAGAATTTAGGTATCCACTCAACCTCTTCAATTCACGACATTCAACAAGCCACAATATTCCAGATGCTTCATTCATTTGAAAGTGTTCTTCTATAGAAAGAGCTAAAAATACCATATACTCGTACATAAGTACAAATATGGCTACGTACCTTTAAGTTAGGTAAGGCAGTGCGTTGTCGTCGTCATCGCCATCGTGTCGTCTTCGATGAGGTTAGGTATGTATAGTTTAAAAGCATAAGGATATACTACATTCCGATACATTAATAGGTCTGTACATGAAATCCTGGAAAAGCAATTTATATTTGCAATACTATTTGTTGCCTTTCAATACATATGTGCACTACAGTAAGTGTATATATGAGTTAGTGTGGGGGGGTATATGTACATACATACATATATGTATATAAGTACATAATATAGAAAACGTTTTTGATAAACAAACAACAAAATATCAAAACACGCTTCAAATTAAAGAAAATTCACCTTGGTTTGGAAAACCCATACGATGCATGGTTATAAAGGATCAAAAACCTATACCAAATTTATATATATGTACATACATATGTACATTGTACAAGCAGGTGGTTTTGTAGGTACATAGGTACCAATAGAGGTGTTCAAATATAGAGCATATAGAGAGAAATCGAATATTGTGCCACAATTTCGTTATTTTCCAATGTCAAAATAGCTAGAACTACACTTGAAGCTTAAACTCAAAATTATGATATGAAGATACATTCACACACATAAGCAAAGTACTCCATATATTGGCACCTAAAATACTATATCAAGGTTGCAAGCAATGTGCATCTTTTCCATATGGGGATATAATGTTTGTAATGTATTTTTTTTTTTTTGAAGGTAAAGGTACTTTGTATAGGTGAATATTTGCACATGGTCTTAGTTTAGCTTAAGGCTCTCGAAAAAAGGCGCTTGAACACACATTCAATATCAATGGGCTCAAAATTTTTTTTTTTTGAAGTTCTTGAAGATCATTCATTCGAGGTGTGTTCAAAAAGTACCCGGAATTTTTAAATTTGCGTTGGTATACATGTCCGTAAAGTATGATGCAATTTTCCGCTATATTCACTGTTTACTTTGTCTATGGTAGTTGCTAAGGTTCGACGAGTTTTTATGAGCTCGGCGATTTTTGCTGAAACTTCTGAATTTTGACCAAAAAACAATCGCATGAAAATCGCTCAAGAGCTGATAAATGACGTCAACGACGATCCAAGTTTGCTTGAAAGGGTTAAAACTGGTTATGAAACATGGGTGTACGGTTTTGATGTTGAAACCAAAGCACAATTGTCCACCTGGAAGCATCCAACATCAAGAGCGAAAAAAGCACGTCAAGTTCGATCAAATGTGAAGGTTTTGCTTACTGTTTTCTTCGATTATCAAGAGTTCTTACCACAAGGTCGTACGATTAATAAGGGGTATTACTCGTACCTTGAAGATATGCGACTTTTGCGTGAAGCAATCCCAAAAAACGCTCAGATTTATGGAAAAACAATTCATGGCTTTTGCACCACGATAACGCACCTGCTCACTTGTCATTGCTTGTACGTAATTTTTTGGCCAAAAACAATACCGTAGTCATGCCCCAACCTCTATATTCACTAGATATGGCTAGTGTGACTTTTTCCTGTTTCCAAAGTTGAAGAGACCCATGAAAAGACCGCGTTTTTCCTCGATTGAAGAAATAAAGGCCGAATCGCTGAGAATGCTCAAGGACATATCAAAAAGTATATATCAAGAGTCCTTCCAAGATTGGAAAAAACCCTGGCATAAGTGTATTATATCTGGGGTGGACTACTTTGAAAGGGACCACATTGATGTAAACGAATAAATAAATATTTTTTTTGAAAAAACGAAAATTCCGGGTACTTTTTGAACACACCTCGTATACTTATTTTTTTCTGTACAGATAGAAAATTTTATACATAGTTGAATAGTTCAATCTTATATATTTATTCAAAAATTAATATTTTTCATCCACTTTTGTGTTAAATATTTCTGAAACAATTATAGTCGTTTTCCTGCTCTTTCGATTTTGAGTATTGTTAATATGCATTTGTTGGTATTAATTTGAACAAACTATAAGTGGTTTCCGTAACTAGAGCTTTTATCATCAAGACAAGGCCAGACATATTGGAATAGAAAAATGTAAAATCCGAATTTTTTAAGTGTGAACAAATTACAGAATGAATTCTTCGACGTTGGGCAAACAACACTTAAATCAGAGACTGGTCCCATGAACTTTAGACGACGTCAAAATCAAAACAAATATTAATTTTGTCTGTCTTAGTGTCTAAAGACTAAATTAATACAATATTTAGCAGTTGTTCTAGACTCAAGTTATTAGTATTAAACGAAGAAGAAAAAAACTCCTTTACACTAAATCAAAAACCTTACTTAAGACCTTTTTACCACGCCAAAGAATTGTAGTCAACTATTGGCTATGGATTGTCATACTTCTGTAATGGCCCCAAAAAGTGTCCTTTTGCTAAATAAAAACTACAGTAAGAGGTTTTATTTTCCTATTTAAAAACAAAACGAGTATTTTCTTAAGAAAAATCAATAAGTGTGGCCGCCATGGCTAAGGTTGCAGCTCTTCATGAAATTTTTCATGACCTCTTATCTTTGATGTGGCATCAAATAAATAGGTGTCTTGAGTTGTTAAATCACAAGATCTCGGTGGTCAATTGTTATAAACTCTTCGACAAATTGCACGGGCTTCCTGACTTCATTGTTGGATTCCCGAAATGCGACAGTTCTACTTATTAACTTAACATCCAAAGTATAATAGGCCTCTTCACAGAAGATGATTTTTCTATGAAAAAGATCATTTTGGCCCATTTCAAATACCCAAGCAGGAAAAAAAAAAGACTTTACTCTTCGATTACCAACGAGTTGAATTATTCTTTAAAAGCCTTAAGACCTTATATAAAATAAGGTCAAATGTGATTTGTGGAACACGTAATTCCAAATATCGAAACAGAACCGGCAAACCCAGCTTTTTGTCAACACTACGGGCTACAGCACAATTTTCGAAGTTACTGTTGAGTGACGCACACATCTTCGATTCTTTTCACCACTTGACACAATAACCCAAATATTTTCAAAAATTGTTTTAGATTTGCGACAGTTCGCAATTATTTTTGCAGTGAATTTCAAAAGTTTCAATGTTTTGTTTTTTGAGTTTACTAAAAACGTATTTTTTAATTGTCAAATGTATGATAAGTTCAAGAGTGACGGCTACCGAAAATCGCGCTGTTCAAAATAAAACCTCTTATTGGAAAACCTTTTAGTTTAAAGCAAATTTTCTTTAATACTACCAACGAATTAAAAAAAATCACTTTGAAAAATCGAGTTCTTTGAATACTTTTTGATTTTTATTTATCTGACAAATTATTCACACTTAAATGTAGCATAGTGGTATTCAATGATGGTTACAAGTCCTTTTATCATGGATTAAGTTTTTACTCGTAACCTTGCTATAGTTCTTTTGCTGCATTTTAGCTTACATCTTAACATGTTTCGTTCCAGTGAAGGACACTTTTGGGCCTCTATTAATCAAAAACTTCTATCAAAAACGGCCCTGGTATTTCAAAAATAGTATTACACTATACCTTTCTTTTTGTGCATTAAAAAGACACGTAGCATTTCACCAAAATAAACATTTTCACAAAACTAACAAAAATACAAATTGAGTGCGAGTTTTCGATTGTGCGAATAAATGTCTTATATATGTAAGTGTGTGTGTATGTGAGTGCTTCTTTATATGAGTATTTTGGTTTGGATGTTGGTTCAGGAAGTTTTGCTTCATAAGCTTAAGTGGTATTTTGAAATTTTCCAAAATACACTTCTTTTATATACGTATTCGTATATGTGTATGTATGAAGGTACCTCTATGTATGTGGTTTTGTGGGTATTGGAGGACTAGGTGCTGAAATATATCAATTTTTGGTGGTGGTTTTGAGTTTTATTTTTTATTTTGTAAAAACCCTAACTTAATGCATGTTAATAGCTTATCTGGGTTTTTAAACTTTATACTTCAGGATTAAAATGTATTTTTTAATTTTGAACTTATGTATTTTATTTTTTCGTAAATTTTTACTTTGCATTTTATTAACTTTTCTTTGTTTTTTTTTTTTAAGTAGTTTGTGTTTGCTTATTATAATTTTGTTTATTTAAATATTTTGCACACTTTCGCCACACGTTAATTATGCTGCATGCTGCATGTTAAAGTTCCTACACCTGCAGACATTTGAGTACAATTTGAAAATTGCTTCTTTGATGTAGGTACATAATTATGTATATTGCGTTTATATTTACCTAGAATTTTGTGTTTATACTAGCACCTGGTACTCTACTGTTGTATATATGTATGTATACTTATTAGTATGCAATATAATATTATGGTAAACATAGAATCTAATAACAAATATTTGTTTTTGTTTTTTTTTGTTCAATGTTTTGAAAATTAGGTCACAGCCACTGATGGGGACAAGGATCGACCACAGAACATCGTATATTTCCTTACTGGGCAAGGTATTGATCCGGATAATCCAGCCAATAGCAAATTTGATATTAATCGAACAACTGGAGAGATATTCGTCCTTAAGGTAAGTTGTTTAAATATACCTTATATCTTTAGCTATATGCATACTCGTATCTATATATATACCTTTCAAAGATTATATATGAAAGTATCGTTCTAAATACTTAGCTATATATGTATATTTATATAGTATCATTATAGAGATTTGGTATAAATGTTTATAGCAATTAGATGTGGTATGTTGTTATAAATTAAAGGTAAATTCGATAGTGGTTAAGATAAAGAGTTTTGGACATTTAGATAAGGGAATGGTATTAAGTGTTATTTAGGGTCTTACATGAATTTAAGTATACAAGAGGATTATACCTATTGAAGGATGTTACAACTTAATTCACTTAAAGATTACAATAAATACCTTTATAGGTAAGGTAAGGTATACATTAGAGATAACATTAAGGAAAGGTATTTTTGTGTTTTTTTCTTTTTGTTGATTATAATTTAATGTAGTAGATCTATTAATGGGTCAAAGATGTAATAGATTTATCTTCTTAATCTTCATATTATGGTATCATTTTGTGTAAATTTAATAGATTCAATTGGGTTAGTACTTGCAAATACAATTTTTTTTATAGATCTTTGAATCCTTAAAAGGAGGACTAAGAAAATATAACGCACAATATATTGATACTTTTTTTCATATCTGTCAAAAAAGATAAAATGTAATGCATTACAAAAATAATGTATGAAATATGATATTTGATGCGAGTTCCACACAGATGTTTGGCTTTATGATAAATAATTGTATTTTAGAAGTTTGGAAAAGGGCTGTGTATGAAAGTCTTCTTGTTAGCATAAATTATAATTCGGCTTTAAGTCAAACTTCATTCAAAATTCATATAAATTTAAAGTATAATAAAGACGTTATAAAGTATACTGTTTTTGAGTGACGTGCAAAACCTACTTTAAGTTACCAAAATTTACTTGAAATGAGGTTTAATTCTTGAAAATTCAAAATGTTCTTTTCGTTTCTAGGAACATGGATACAAGTTTTTTTATTTTTACTTTAAATGTTTAAAAGTTTTTTTTTTTTTTTTCTATTTTAACTTTGAACCTTAGACGAAAAGCATAAGGTTTTTACAAAGTTCAGTGATTTATAAATAGAATTAAAAACTTACTGAACATTTCACATACATAAATAAGTATAACCTTAATGAGAGAAAGATAAGGGCTGTCATGTGTCATGTATAGGAAAAAGATTTAATGCAGCTGATAAGCTGACAGTCATGTTTGGTTTTTGTAGTAAGACAACCTCCCAAAAGAGATAAACTTTTGGTTTCATATTTAATATTTATATCTAGAAACAGCCTTTCCACGTAATTAATTAAAAATCTAACGTCTTAAAATGTTATAGCAGATGAACAAAAATTAAAGATACCTATATTAAAAAAAAGAGGCTGGGATGCGACCCACACTTAAAGGGTGTCCCAAAATTAACGCAAGATTTGAATTTGCCGCCATTTGTGCAGTGAAGTGTTGGCAACCCTGAAAAAAAAGCAATTTGACAGCTAACAGTATAGGGTTATTAAAAATGGAGCGTTACACGAGAGAACAACGTGTCTTCATTATTAAAGAATATTTCAAAAATAGTGAAAGCTTGGCGGCTGCAGTTCGAAAATTTCATACAAAATATGGTCGGAATAGTGTTTTAACTTCGTCAACTGTGAAGAGATTAATTGAAAAATTCATGGAGACTGGATCCGTTGGAGACGCCAAACACACTGGTCGTCCAAAAACAAGTCGTTCAAATGTGAATGTCGAAGCAGTGCGTGAGAGTGTTGCTGACAATCCAGGAACCTCAATTCGACGTCGTGGACAAGAATTGCAAATTTCAAGAACCTCCTCCTAGATCGTGTGATTTAACACCATTAGACTTCTTTTTATGGGGTTATTTGAAATCACAAGTCTATGTCAACAAGCCCACAACCACCCGTGCATTAAGGAGGAGATTCAACGCTGCATCAACGAAATTCAGCCACATTTATGCAGAATGGTCATGGAAAATTTCAACAAAAGAGTGCGCATGTGCATGCAAAACCGTGGAGGCCATTTGTCCAATGTGTTATTCCATACATAACCCTATCCTATGTACTTTACGAGTCAATAAAAATATAACTATCAAAAGACTAAAAACGGCGTTTTCTATTTAATTCAAATCTTGCGTTAATTTTGGGACACCCTTTATAACTTCCCATGCCGTCTTTCGATTTGTCTTGTTTAAAAGGTTTGTAGGTTTTCGTGTTTTGTTAAAAAAGTTGTCAGTTAAATTATTCTAAAGAAATTAAAAATTACCAACAATATTTTGCATATGTATAATGAAATATTTTGATTTTAAAATCTAATTTTGTTAACCAGATTTTTGGTCAAAATTAATTTTTACCAATTTTAGTAGCATTTCTTAAAAGTTTTTCTTTTCTTATATCGGGTGATTTTTTAAGAGCTTGAGAACTTTTTTAAAAAAAAAACGCATACAATTTGCAAAATCTCATCGATTCTTTATTTGAAACGTTAGATTGGTCCATGACATTTACTTTTTGAAGATAATTTCATTTAAATGTTGACCGCGGCTGCGTCTTAGGTGGTCCATTCGGAAAGTCCAATTTTGGGTAACTTTTTCGAGCATTTCGGCCGGAATAGCCCGAATTTCTTCGGAAATGTTGTCTTCCAAAGCTGGAATAGTTGCTGGCTTATTTGTGTAGACTTTAGACTTGACGTAGCCCCACAAAAAATAGTCTAAAGGCGTCAAATCGCATGATCTTGGTGGCCAACTTACCGGTCCATTCCTTGAGATGAATTGTTCTCCGAAGTTTTCCCTCAAAATGGCCATAGAATCGCGAGCTGTGTGGCATGTAGCGCCATCTTGTTGAAACCACATGTCAACCAAGTTTAGTTCTTCCATTTTTGGCAACAAAAAGTTTGTTAGCATTGAACGATAGCGATCGCCATTCACCGTAACGTTGCGTCCAACAGCATCTTTGAAAAAATACGGTCCAATGATTCCACCAGCGTACAAACCACACCAAACAGTGCATTTTTCGGGATGCATGGGCAGTTCTTGAACGGCTTCTGGTTGCTCTTCACTTCAAATGCGGCAATTTTGCTTATTTACGTAGCCATTCAACCAGAAATGAGCCTCATCGCTGAACAAAATTTGTCGATAAAAAAGCGGATTTTCTGCCAACTTTTCTAGGGCCCATTCACTGAAAATTCGACGTTGTGGCAGATCGTTCGGCTTCAGTTCTTGCACGAGCTGTATTTTATACGGTTTTACACCAAGATCTTTGCGTAAAATCTTCCATGTGGTCGAATAACACAAACCCAATTGCTGCGAACGGCGACGAATCGACATTTCACGGTCTTCAGCAACACTCTCAGAAACAGACGCAATATTCTCTTCTGTACGCACTGTACACATTCGTGTGGTTGGTTTAATGTCCAATAAAGTAAACTGAGTGCGAAACTTGGTCACAATCGCATTAATTGTTTGCTTACTTGGTCGATTATGTAGACCATAAATCGGACGTAAAGCGCGAAACACATTTCGAACCGAAAACTGATTTTGGTAATAAAATTCAATGATTTGCAAGCGTTGCTCGTTAGTAAGTCTATTCATGATGAAATGTCAAAGCATACTGAGCATCTTTCTCTTTGACACCATATCTGAAATCCCGCGTGATCTGTCAAATACTAATGCATGAAAATCCTAACCTCAAAAAAATCACCCATTATAAACAAATACAAATTGGATGAATTAAATTAATTTGAAGTCAATATCTTCTATTGTTCACGAGATATCGAGAACCGAACATCAATTTTTACCAAATTTGAGTAATATTTTTTGTAGATTTTATTTTTGTATGAAAAAAAAAACTGACTGTTGAATTCTTATAAAAAATGTACTGCATGTCGAAAACAATACTATTTTCTGTGAGATGAAAATATTTTAAAGCCAATATTTTTGAATTTTGAAAAGATATTTGAGTCGAAAGTAAAATTGTACAAAGTCTTAGTATTGTTTTTTTGTATTTTTTTATTTTTTGTAAAAAAAACTCTCAATTTAATTTTTCTCAAGATTTTACCGAATGTTGAAAACAATAGTTTTTATAAGATAAAATTAATTTGAAGATAATATCTCAAGTTTTTGAAAATATATTTGAGTCGAAAATCAATTTTTACCAACTTTTAGTAATTTTTTTAAAGGTTTTTATTTTTTGTTTAAAAACTGTCTATTCGATTTTTCTTAAAATTTTACCGAATGTTGAAAATAATATTTCTTATAAGACAAAATTAGTTTGAAGCCATGATCTTAAATTTTTGAAAAGATATTTGAGTTGAAGATAAATTTTTACTAACTTTTAGTAATGTTTTTTTTTTTAGGTTTAGACATCTCTCTAAAAATCTTTTATTTCGACTCTAAGGACCTTGAAACGTCGATAAATGTTGATAAATTTTCAATTAAACAAATCGGACCGATTACAATAACTTCCTATAATGGGAAGTTAAAAATCAAAACACTTTGCAAAATTGGGATTGTGTTTTTACTTTTAAAATTTTAAAAAAGTTTTCTTCCAGTTGTTCCATTTTTAGTAACTTTTTACTTATTTACCACTTAGAAGAAAACGTTTTTAAGACAAAAATGTTCATTATCATGTTTATTATCCCAAAAAATAAAATATTTGAGATCACAGAAAAAGTCCAAGTCTTCCAACTTCCATTTTTGTAAAAAAAAAACAAGTAAAACAAAATGCGAAACAAATTTCATTAATAATGGTACCTCTCTGAAACATGAATTTTTTAACAAAAAATATTTTTCTAAGCATAACCCAACTAAAATAATTTGACAAAACATAAAGTTTTCTACAAATTAAGACTCGCATAAGCTTTAATTTATACTTTTAACTTTTTTCGGAGAAAGACTAAAGTTTTTGAAAAATGGTCAAAACTACTGACCCCTCCGAAATTTGCTTTCTTCCATGGAAAATAAAGGTATTTTTTGTAAAGTGTTATGGACGTATAAGTAAAGCTGTCTATCGACCTTGAACTTTCTCAAAATTTGAAGCGAATTCAATTTTCATTTATTTTTATTTTGAACTTAAATAATATTTTTACAAAACACTTCCCAAAAAAAATACACATTTTTTACGAAAAATTTATAAAATTTTGAATTCAAGATCAAACTATAAAAGCTATAGTGTTATGGACGTATAAATAAGCATGAAATTTCGAATTAAAGTTCAAACTATAAAAGTTGGTTTTCAGTCCCTTATGTAACAATTCAACTTTTAAGCCACGTTCTTTAAATTACTGAGAAAAAAAAACACAATACATAACTCTTTATTCTCTTCAAAGTAAAGTTAACCCTTTTTCAATAATAATATAAAGATGTAAGGTTATACTTGATAGGAATAATATGAAAAGGTTAATTGAAAAAAAGCAAAAAAATGAAAAATGTAAAGGTTAAACATTTGTGACCTTTTATGAGCTTAACCCTCTTCTTGATATTAAAACCAAATCACTTGCATTATATTAACCCTTTGTCATTTTTCATTAACTTAATTAAAGAAAAAAAAAATCTTAACAAAGAAATCCTTAGAAAGACAAGACCTTAAGTAACTTTCAAAAGAGAAAATATTTTTTTAAGGTACACCTACTTCTATATCCTGTCATAATAATACCCTCACTTACATTTTATATATTTTTTTCATTTTCTTCAATTACCTATGTAAGCTAAAGATATTTCTTTAAGAAATAAAAAAGAATATTTAAAACCACCCATATATATAAAAACATACATTTTTATGTAAGTACATAAATGTAAACCAACCTCAATTCTTAAACATCTTTATTATATTTCCTACACTTAAAATAACATCCTTTTTGTAAACAAAATAAAATATCTCTTTTTTCGGAAGAGTAAATCGGTCCTGTTTTTATTTAGGTAGATATAAGAATAACACAGAAAGGTTATGGAAACAAAAATATATTATTTATGTAAGCGACACAATGTCTGCCAAATACCAATTAGAAAATGAATCGAATTATAAAAGACACATTTAGAGAGTCCTTTAGATATAACAAATGAAACGAATGTTTTTTCCTATAATCCCTTCCTACGTACTGTATACTTGTACGGCTTACACTCACCAAGACACCCACACACACTATAATTTCTGAAACTTTATAACCAAATATCGAAACAGTAACCTCGAATGTAGGTATCGTATTGTTTGGTGTTCAATGATGGCAGAAAATCCGGTCACAAGGACATCCCACTACATCTCTTAGTATTGGAAGCAACACAATAATACAAATGTTGTTTTTTATTTATGTCAGGAATTTGATATTTTTTCTAGATCAATGAGTGTTTTAAAAACTTTTGCAAACCTTTAAACAATTACACAATGTTTGAAAATCAATATCGGTTAATATGTGCAAAAGTGCGCAATAGGATATAATTTGCATTTAAAAAAAAACTAATTTTAACTTGACACAATAATGAAATAACCTACTGCCTCAACCCTTATATTCATATTCGTCAAAAACAGTGAACTTGGAGCTGAATTCATACCCTTCGTCAAAAACAGTGAACAAAACTTGGAACTAAATTCAAACCCTTTCAGCCTTCAAATTGATTGTTCCTTGTGTTAAGGATCAATTTACTCATCATGTTAGGTTAACTCTAAGAATAAATCAATATTAAGTAAGCCGATAAATTATATTCCTATGGCGGAGTATTTGAGTCGAAAGATCTGAAAAGTCGCATTCATTCAATAATAATAATATAAAAAGGATTTAATGAATTGAAAATTTTGACATTTCTCGACGTTTCAAGGTCCCTAGAGTCAAAATAAAAGATTTTTAGAGAGATGTCTGCGTGCGTGTGTATGTACGTTCGTACGTCTGTACGTGCGTACGTCCATAGCTCAAGAACCAGTAGAGATACCGACTTCAAATAAATTTTGTTACACAAATAGTAATGCAGAAAGATGCAGAAAGGACTCTCAAAAAACTTGAGTGGGTTTTTTTTTTACCATAGCAATTTTAAAAAAGGTGAACATTTTGGTTAACCCTACATATTTTACCAACCAATAACGCTAGAGACTTGAATTAAATTTTATATTATATATTGTAACGTGATACCAAACAAATATATTTTTGGAAAAAATTCCAACTAACGGTTTTATTTATAAATCAAAAAAACTGAAAAAAAAATTTTGTCACCTCGAAATTTTACGAAAATTATTTTATCTCCAAAACAATTTTTTTGCAACGAAGAATAAAGTTTTCAACATGTAATAAAATTTTGAGAAAAATCATATAGACAGTAACAAAAACTTAAAAACCTAAAAAAAAATTTTTTTTAACATTCGGTAAAATTTTGAGAAAACTCAAATTAACAGTTTTTTTTTACAAAAAATAAAATCCTAAAAAAATTAAAAAAATTGGTAAAATTTGATTTTCGACTCAAATATCTTTTCAAAAATTTAAGATATTGACTTTAAACTAATTTTATCTTTTAACAAATATTGTTAAAAAATATTTCAACAATCTGAAAAAATTTGAGGAAAATCGAACTGTTAGTTTTTTTACAAAAAATAAAAACCTAAAAAAAAATTAATAAAAGTTTGGTAAACATTGATTTTCGACTCAAATATCTTTCCAAAATTAAGCATATTGGCTTTAAACTTATTTTATCTCACAGAAAATATTTTTTTTCGACATTCAGTAAATTTTTCATAAAAAATTAAAATTTACAAAAAATAGTACGCAAATGCTACTAAAATTGGTAAAAATAGGTTAACGACTAAAAATCTCGTTAACAGAAATAGATTTTGAAATCAAACAATTTCATCATATGCATATGGTTATTTTTTAATTTCTTAGAATAATTTAACTGATAACTTTTTTAACAAAACACGAAAACCTACAAACCCTCCAAGCAAGTTAAATCGGCAGACAGGATGGGAAGTTATCAGTGTGAGTCACATCCCAGCCTCTTTTTTTTTTTTTTAGTTTTATATTTTTATTATAATAATATTTTTTTTAAATTTCTAATGCAATTATTTTGCTCTTCTCATACAAAGTTATTAAGACAAAAGAAACGATACAAACCCCGAAAATATCCACGATTAATTTCGAGATCTTATAATAAAGACAACAATTCAATTTTTCAGCTTTGACATGTTCCGTTCTAATAGGCGATTAAGTATGTCAAAAATTGCGTCAGTTGCCATCTGCATTTTGGTGGTGTTCTGTTCTGCTTGTCGTCGTCGTGTGTTTAACTTTACGTACTCCGTTTTGACCTTAATTTATAAGAGCTAGCCAAGTGTATTGTACAATGTACGTATATATGTACGTTTATGCTGACATTTCCTGACAACAAAATGACAACCATCAGTATAGAACAATAGAAACCGACACAGGACACCACTTCCGTCCTGTCTTCGCTCGTCATCATGGTAAAATACTATAACAATACAACTGTATACAACATATCTTTTGCCCAGAGGTGTTCTTTATTCATCTCTTTCACTAAAAGCATGTTTTCACCCATACATAGAAATATACAAATACAAACATACAGACAGTTGTTCAATATCTACTACACACATTCAGTACACATTCAAATAATTAGAAATTATGCCTTTCGTAACTGACATTTAATTTCAATTAGTCGAGAGAATGTGAATTTGTACGTATAAAGCGAGAAAATACTAGAGGTATACTATTAGCATGTACTCGTATTCTTTATCCATCCGCTCATCTTTTCTCATTTCAACTTTGCAGCCTGTCCAAGGCTATAACCTACAATATATATATTTTGTACACAACAATTTTTGGCACAAGGGGCTGAAAGATATATTCCCAATGGCGGTGATGGCGGCGGCGGCGAGAGCCCAGGATAACTTCCTTTTAATAGTGCCACAAATGCAATCCCCCCTTTGAAGCCCTCCCGAACTTTCCTCATTTTATACTATAGGGTTCATCATATAATCGTATATTGTATATGCAAGTTTGTAGGGTACAAGCAAGGCAGATGGCGATGCCAACCACAATTGAATGCTTGGTGCTTTTAGCTTTGCTATATTTCATGTTTAATTTCAAAAAGATACACGGCTATAAACGAGGGATTCCTATATTCTATTCAGTCCTGGTACTGTCCTGGCTATGTAGACAACAAAACATAAAAACAAACAAGAAAAAACAGCGAGTCAGATAACATCCAGTTCTCTACCGCCATTGCGCCACAGAAAAGCAGCTAGCGACAGCTGACACAAGAATTAAAAACACAAATTCCTAGAAATTCTTTTTGAATTCACTTCTTTCTGGGATAGCTGTAGGTACAAAACTACAGACAACACAGAGAAAGCTTGTTTTCTAGTATATGCCCGCCATATCATATACTATAACGGCTATACGAGTACAAATATAGGAGTAGGTAAGGAGAGAGCCGACATATTGCCAGAAGCCCGATTCAGATTCAGATTCAGATTCAGAGATTCAGTTTTGAATTGGAATTCAGAGATTTTCCTGACCCAACGAATTAATTGTTAAATCTAACCGATGTATCTGTGTCGGTTTATGGAAACAATAGGTCGGCGTAATTAAAAACAAAAAAAATACCCGACAATGTACCTACCTATCTGTAGGTATGTACTGCAACAGCATTGAAGGAAGTCGCATATGGCATCATTTTATTCGTTTTATACCAAAAACAATAACATAAACTTGTATGACTGTGTATAATTGTTTTTTTTTTTTTATTTTGAATAATTAAAAGATGGAAATAATTTGTAACAAAAGAATAAATAGGAAGAAAGTTTCTTAAATAAACTAACTCACCCAGACACAATACATATATAAATGATTACACAATGCATTTTTTTAAGAACAAGACATTTTATTTAGTCTTAAGAAATTTTATAATAATAATTTTTAAGTTATTAAAGTCAGTCAGATAGAAAACCCAATTTTTGCTGTCTACGTCAATCTAATGAATAAATATGAAGTTCAAATACTGTATTTTGCTAAAAACCATTATAAACAACTTAGTAAACTTAATTGAGCTCTTTTATGGTTTAGAAAGAAAATCGAGAGAAATTCGTTAAAAACAATAAAAAAAAAAGTGCGTATACGCCCGAGTGAACAATTTTTGTGTTTTGTAGTTTGAAGGTTGAAAAAATGAAGCTATCGACTTCAAATAAATTTCATATAATACATTTCGACTTTCGTGATAATTGGTATGAACTTTAAAAAAAAATCGAAAGCTAGTTTTTTGTATAAATTAACAAATCTAACAACAAAATATTCGTCCCCTCGAATATTTTGTGTATACAAAATGAAACCTAAAAGAGATGTTTAAAAATGTTTTCCTGTTCGGATATCTTGTTAAAAAAATGGTGTTATTTTCAAAATGTTATTTTATTCGAAATATTGATATTTATATTTCGTTTATTTTTTTTAGAAAAACTCAGCAGAAAGCTTTTCTACAAAAAATTAAATCCTACTAAAAATACCACTAAATTGATTTAATGCAACGAATAGCTCCACTAAAACAGCTTCTTTGAATGAAACTTATGGTTATTATTAAAAAGTTATTAAGGACGATGATAGGAAGCCTCAGTTATTTAGGGAATAGAATTCAAATTACTCATCCTTAAAACGGAACTCTAAACAATATTCTGAGCTATATAAATATTTAATTTCATCAATTTTGTAAAGATTCAGGGCCGATTGTACGCGACTAATGTTAAACACCAAGAGAATTTACAATTTTATTTTGATTTTAAAGGACTTGAGAATTATTTGTTCATGGCAAGCAGTGAACTCAATTCAAATGGTAGTGGATAGATAGATAGATAGATTTTTATTTACTTGCAATTATTTGTACAATTTCATTAACAATCTTTAAAGCATGGTTTTGCCGTCTGCCTGATTGACAAAGTTTTAACTGTAATAAAGTTTTGTAATTAATTAAGTTGCAGTTGTGTTAACTAAAAATTTTTATCTCTAATTCTGCTTCTATAAATAAGTGCTGTTTTGCAATATATAAGCATTTTAGACACGTCTACTTCACTTAAGAGAGCTAAAGTTTCATTTTCTGATAAAAAGTCTCTACCAAGTACATTTCTTCTAGTTTCTCTCAGGACTGGACACCTTCTGACAAAATGAAAAATATCCTCTTGTTCAGCCATGTTGCAAATATCACAGAGCAGTGGAAGATCATCGCGATGTGGAACGTAATTTATGTTTAGCAGTTCACCTCTTAGCCGAAACATGTTGGAGATTTGCTCTACAGTATTTAAATCCTGGAAGTAGTTTCTTTCATTAAGATTACAATTCGGCCTGCTATAGATCATCCGCTGAATTGAGCTGGATGCCTGTTCTGTGAACACATTTCTAAAATTTTCATCCAGACGCCTAATTAACTGGTACAGTGACGATTTCCATGTACTCTGTTCACTGAGATTTAAAGTTACACCTGTACCTTCTGCTAGCCCAATCCACTCTTTAACTCATCCTGTTTTACTTTGTATCGCTTGTAAAGCTGCTTTTTTTGGTAGGCGATTGTTGGGCATATTCAGTACTTTCAGAACGTAATCGACTTGCAGCTTCAATGTTTTTATGAAGAGTGGAGATAAGCCTGTTTCTAACATTATCATGTAGTTTGGGGTGCATGAAGGAAGGCGGAATGTTCGTTTTAAATAAAATCTCAGGAGGTTTTCCACAGTCTCAAATTTCTTTGTTCCCCACACTTGGGCTGCGTAAAACAGGATTGATTGAGATACTGTTTCGAAAACTTTATATTTACTGCTATGCGCTATGTTTTTGTTGTTGAAACATTCTTTCCATGCCACGTTAATCGCGGTTTTAGCCTTAAGAAGTTTTTCATTGAGGTGTTTTTCCATACTTAAGTTTTGGGTAAAATATACTCCTAAGTATTTGTATTCTTTCACTATTTCTATGTTCTCATTGTTGAAGTACCATTGTTCACTTGAGCTTAACCTTCCTCCACCTTTCTTGATAACCATCACTTTCGACTTGTTCAGGTTCACTACCAAGCTCCAGTGTCTACAGTATTTTGAAAGTCGATTTATGATAAGCTGTAAGGATTGCTGTGAGTTTGCAAGCAAGACTATATCATCTGCTAAGAGTAAGGCTTTATTGACCTCTCCAGCATATCTAACACCTCCTGGTAATGCGTCAGTGATGTCATTTATAAATAGTGCGAACAAGCTAGGACTGACAGCACAGCCCTGTCTTACTCCCGACTGCGTCTGAAACCATTCAGATACGTGTTTTCCATTCCATACCGCTGCTCTCGTGTCTGCGTACAAGTTCTGTATAACTCGTCCAAACTTAAACGACATCCCGGATACAAACAACTTGAACATCAAAAATGGTAGTATTGGTAAAAATAAGTCATACTTTTAACTTTATTAATAATTCAATTTCAAACGCTTAGACCTTAAAAAACTTAAATATTTTTGATAACGTTTTTTTTAAAGTCAGCTTCATGTAAGGATCATTTAGCTCCTTTTCGATTCCAGTAGTTGAATACATAAAATGCTTTAAATTTTGGCAGGTATAAGATTTTGCACATATATGCACTTTGGTATAAAGAATTGTTTGTTCTTCTCATTCTTTTCAACCAAACACGTCGATACTGATTGGTTGAAAAATTGCTAGTTCATTTGTTTAGAAGGCTTCAGTTCTTGACGAACTTTCGAAGCAGTAAATAACCTAAGCACATAATAAACAACGAAAGAAACAAATTTCAATTCGTATCATTCGGAACTATACCCCTAAATTCTCATAGGTATACAAATTATTCAAAGTTCAAGGTTAAACCGTAAGTAATTATGATTTCGATTAAAGTAACATAACAAAAAATTTGAATGTTAAAGTGCACAAAAACAAATTAACAACTATGTAGTAGCGTCTGCTTGTACTTTGTAGTCTACATAATTTCCTTAATAGAAAACAAATTATACCTCTCTACTCTACTGTCCCTTAAAAATGTCCTTTCAAATTTATTTAATAGAGGTTCGTTGCGGTTGATAGGTACCTATACGCACTTAAATAAACTTGACGATGGCGACATTATATAAAAACTCAAAAAGTGATAAAGATGCCTGGACAACAATTTTGTGTGGTTCCATCGTCAATAAATGAAAAACTTTGTCAACGATTACCTTCCCTATATACCTGCTATACATTGAGCAAAAACACCTTCTTAAATTGTATCCTTATAACCACTACGCAACAATTTATCTTATACATTCAAGATACCTACTGACGAAGTTCTTATTTACTATAAAAGGTTTAAAAAGAAAAAAAAAAAAAAAGGAAAAGCCATAAATGATTCGGTTTTCAATAATGGGATTATCCTCGAGGCGATGAATTTTTTGTTGCTTCACAGACAACAACTCTCTCCTTTGGGAAGCTTCAAGATAAGTTTGTTTCGTCGTCGTTTTCGTTGTCGTTGTACTGGACAGGACATCAGGACATTCCCTTTTTTACTGTTCCATTTCAAATGAATTACCCTTGCTTAACGGCTCTGCCTCTCTGAGTCAAATCTTAGGTAGTTGATGTGTTGTGTATATGTGTGGCCGTGTTTGGTTTCGACAGCCCACATAAACGAGTACACACATCAGAGAAAGAGAGAGGGGCGTTTACTATTATCATGTTCTACTAAAGTTTATGCATGCCAGCATTTATATCTTTTGACCATATAGTAGGTACATTTTGTAAGGATCCCAAAATATATACGAGTTTATGTATGTATGTATGTAAAAATACATTTTTAACATTATGTCCTTTCTTTTTTACTTGTAGCCCTTGGACCGTGATCAACCCAATGGAAGACCCCAGTGGAGATTTACAGTGTTCGCACAAGATGAAGGCGGTGAAGGCTTAGTTGGATATGCAGATGTGCAAGTTAATCTAAAGGACATCAACGACAATGCCCCAATATTTCCACAAGGAGTGTACTTTGGTAATGTCACAGAGAACGGTACAGCTGGTATGGTTGTTATGACAATGACAGCCGTCGATTATGACGATCCCAATGAGGGACTGAATGCAAAGCTTGTGTATTCGATTGAGAAGAATGTCATTGAGGAGGAGACCGGCTCGCCCATATTTGAAATCGAACCGGAAACGGGTGTTATCAAAACAGCTGTATGTTGTTTGGACAGAGAACGAACTCCAGACTATTCAATACAAGTGGTTGCTATGGATGGGGGTGGACTAAAGGGTACGGGAACAGCATCGATACGTGTGAAGGACATCAATGATATGCCGCCACAATTCACAAAGGACGAATGGTTTACAGAGGTGGATGAAACCGATGGCACCAGTTTGCCGGAAATGCCCATTCTAACGGTGACAGTGCACGATGAGGACGAGACAAATAAATTCCAGTACAAAGTGATTGATAACAGTGGTTATGGAGCGGACAAGTTTACAATGGTCCGGAACAACGACGGAACGGGCAGTTTGAAAATCGTTCAACCTCTCGACTATGAAGACCAATTGCAAAGCAATGGCTTCCGGTTTCGTATACAAGTCAACGACAAGGGCGAAGACAACGACAATGACAAATACCATGTTGCTTACTCATGGGTGGTTGTAAAACTACGTGACATCAATGACAATAAGCCTCATTTTGAACGTGCCAACATCGAGGTATCGGTGTATGAGGACACAAAAGTTGGCACAGAGCTGGAGAAATTCAAGGCCACCGATCCGGATCAGGGTGGCAAGAGTAAAGTGTCATATTCAATTGATCGCTCTTCGGATCGACAGAGACAATTCTCAATAAATCAAAATGGTTCAGTGTCGATACAACGTTCGTTGGACCGTGAAGTAGTGCCACGACATCAAGTGAAGATTCTAGCTATTGATGATGGTATTCCACCAAAAACCGCAACAGCAACTCTAACTGTGATTGTACAAGACATAAACGATAATGCTCCGAAATTCCTAAAGGACTATAGACCTGTACTACCGGAGCATGTGCCGCCACGTAAGGTTGTCGAAATATTGGCCACTGACGATGATGATCGTTCGAAGAGCAATGGACCACCATTCCAATTCCGATTGGACCCGGGTGCAGATGATATTATTCGGGCATCATTCAAGGTCGAACAGGATCAAAGTGAGTATGGGTAGAATAATGTTTTATTTGAGATGATGATTTCCAGTTCACGGACCACAAGTAGCTACAATCTAAAACAGTTTAATTTATTGACACAAACTCTGAAGGAAAGTCTACTTTTCGTTTGCAAATTTTATAAAAGTATGTGAATTAAGGTGCCCAAGAAGACAAAGCCCCTAGTTTCCTGAGCTCTATAAGCTAAAGTCGAAAAAAGTCAATCTTTGTTTATCATTTTTTCCAAAATGTCTCTTAAATATGCAAGTACAAGCAGAACACTTAAGAGACTGAAGTTGAAAAGAAATTATGTCAGACTTCCGCGTAATTTTGAGGATCTTTCAATTTATTCAAAATGTTAAAGAACCTAAAAGCAAGATATTTTTAAAAGTTAGAACTGTAAACATTATTAAAACTAAGTTAAACGTCAAGGTCCTACTTTAATTTTTGATTTAAAAATATATGAAAATCAATGTTAAAATATGAAAATTACGTACGTATTGGTGTGGCAACCCTGATTTAACAGAACAATAAACCAATCCACGATAAGTCTTACAGTGTTTACACTTAGCTTACTCAATTTTTTCTTAAAATATTAACTCTGTAATCAAATTGCTTATCTGACTGTACCGCCAATTGCAAGTTATTTTATAAAGGCAATGTGGCAACTCTGATTGAATTCAGAACCATAACAAGCTTCTTAATTGGAATTGGTACAAAATAAATGAGTGATAACAAACATTTATGTATATTCACGTGCTCTTGGGTCAACATTAAAATTTTTAATCTCAGAATAAAATTTATTCAACAATCTAACTCAAAAAAGGATTCGTCAAAAAATTATCACTTTTGCACTGATAACTCAACAAAAATCCTTGGATCTACTTCAGATCCAAATCACGCAACTATCCCCCTTTTTATATAATTTTTGATTTAATTGTTACCATGGTCACACCACATTCCAAAACTAAAGCTCAATCCGATCCTTGCACATCTTAGTGATGAATTTTCCATCATGAATTGAATTTATCAAAGATATGCCCCCTGGATGATGATGGTTAGTTTACGAGTGACAAAGTCCTCTTCAATTCAATGTCTGATGATGAATTTTTGGTATGCAAAATTTCTCCAGCTTAGCTTACGCTCTACGTATATATGTATGTACAAGGACATTGTGTCAATTGCAAGGACAATCTTCAATTCAAACGAAGAACAGAGACACACGCTACAGAAGAATCTCACTCACCCATACCAATACTCATACCATATAGACAAATATAGCACTTTGTCGTAGTCAATTTTGCAAGGAACCAAATATTTGTATGTATGTATGCAGGACATGCCAAAAGCACAACCAAAAATTCTTCTCGAAACCATCATCATTCTCATCAGTGACTCTGTTTGAATTAAAATTTAATTACACTCTGGTTTCCTGTGTCCTGTGTCCTGTTGTGTTGCCTAAAGAATCCCCTACTACAAGAAGTGTGTAGTGTAAATCTCATGTAGCTGCAGTATATAGCTGGTGTGTATGTCCTTAATACAAAAGCAATTCTCTGTTGCAACAGGAACAGGAATAGAAAGTGGATTTCTTAGTAGTTTTCCTTGAAGCACCGCAGTTGTATACACAAAAATATATACATCAATTTCTATTTCTACGACCGACCGACTGACGACGACGCCGACGACGACGTAGACATAGAACAATGAGCAATCACTTCACTTCTTTGAAATCATTTGCCCGGTAAGTTAATAGAGCGTCAGCCATGAGCCATGAGCTATGAGCCAACATCAAGATAAAAGACCCAAAGATAGATAAAACACATACAAGATACCTCCTCTTATACTCGTATGTATATACGAGAGGAAGGAGGTATATGAACATTTTTCGTGCAATCTTAATTTGCAAATTGCTTGTGGCCAGTTTTTGAAGAAGTGGGAACTGCTGGAAACTGGAATCATCTCAAAAGTGATTTCCCTTGTTCATTTCATAAACACTCTCTCTCTCTCTCTCTAACAAAACCATAAACCATTTTTTGTTTTTCTTTGCTTTTTTTAACAGAGGGTGCAAACGGTGACGGTATGGCTGTAGTTTCATCATTGCGCTCCTTCGACCGTGAACAACAAAAGGAATACCTTATTCCCATTGTGATTAAGGACCATGGCAGTCCGGCCATGACTGGCACCAGCACACTGACAGTAGTCATTGGTGATGTGAACGATAACAAGATGCAGCCAGGCTCAAAGGACATTTTCGTCTATAACTACCAGGGGCAATCGCCTGACACTCAAGTGGGACGTGTGTACGTTTATGATTTGGACGATTGGGATTTGCCCGACAAGAAATTCTACTGGGAAGCCCAGGAACATCCTCGTTTCAAGTTGGACGAAGACTCTGGCATGGTAACGATGCGAGCTGGTACTCGTGAGGGACGCTACCACCTGCGATTCAAGGTCTACGACAGGAAACACACCCAAACTGATGTTCCGGCCAATATAACAGTTACGGTGCGTGAAATTCCCCATGAGGCAGTCATAAATTCGGGCTCAGTGAGGATATCTGGCATATCTGATGAGGACTTCATCCGTGTGTGGAATTACCGCACGCAGAGTTTGTCACGCAGCAAGTTGGACAGGTTCCGTGATAAGTTAGCTGACCTGCTCAATACGGACCGCGAGAATGTAGATATCTTCAGTGTGCAATTGAAGAGACGTCATCCGCCACTAACTGACGTGCGCTTCTCAGCCCACGGCTCACCTTACTACAAGCCCGTTCGACTAAACGGCATTGTGCTGATGCATCGAGAGGAAATCGAGAAGGATGTCGGAATCAACATCACGATGGTTGGAATTGACGAGTGTCTGTACGAGAACCAAATGTGTGAAGGCTCATGCACCAATACCCTGGACATCAGCACGCTTCCCTACATGGTGAATGCGAATAAAACCTCCCTAGTGGGTGTTCGGGTGGACACCTTGGCCGAGTGCACATGTGGGGCGAGAAACTTCAGCAAAGGTGAGTCCTGCCGCAATACTCCATGCTACAATGGAGGTCGATGCATCGAGACACGTTACGGGCCGCATTGTTCCTGCCCGGCTGGCTATTCTGGACCCCGGTGTCAACAGACAACGAGAAGTTTCCGTGGCAATGGGTGGGCCTGGTATCCGCCATTGGAGATGTGCGATGAATCTCATCTGAGTCTGGAGTTCATCACTCGCAAACCGGATGGCCTGATTTTGTACAACGGGCCGATAGTGCCACCGGAACGAGATGAAATGCTAATATCAGATTTCGTTTCACTCGAGTTGGAACGTGGTTTCCCTCGGCTGCTTATTGACTTCGGTTCAGGCACTCTCGAATTGCGGGTTAAAACTAAAAAGACTCTCGACGATGGCGAATGGCATCGGGTGGATCTCTTCTGGGACACTGAGAACGTTCGCATGGTAGTGGACTATTGCAAATCGGCCGAGGTAACTGAGATGGAGGATGGCACACCACCGGAATTCGATGATATGTCGTGTCAGGCACGTGGTTTGATTCCACCATTCAGTGAGTACCTGAACGTGAATGCTCCTTTGCAAGTCGGAGGCTTGTATCGGGAGCAGTTCGACCAGTCACTGTACTTCTGGCGCTATGCACCCACAACAAAGGGTTTCGATGGATGCATTCGGAATGTAGTGCACAATAGCAAGCTGTACGATTTGGCTCATCCGGGTCTATCGCGGAACAGTGTTGCGGGATGTCCCCAGACAGAAGAAGTTTGCGCCCAGAGCGAGCAGACAGCACGTTGTTGGGAGCACGGCAATTGTGTGGGCAGTTTAAGTGAGGCCCGGTGTCAGTGTCGTCCCGGTTGGACAGGACCCGCCTGCAACATTCCTACAATACCAACTACATTCAAGCAGCAGAGTTACGTCAAGTATGCTTTGAGTTTCGAACCGGATCGCTACAGTACACAGATTCAGCTGAGATTCCGGACAAGGGAGCAACACGGTGAGCTCTTCCGTGTGAGTGACCAGCACAATCGGGAGTATGGCATCCTCGAGATCAAAGAGGCCCGCCTGCATTTCCGGTATAATTTGAATTCCCTGCGCACCGAGGAGCGGGACCTGTGGCTTAATGCCATAACCGTCGATGATGGACAGTGGCACGTGGTGCGTATAAATCGATACGGCTCGGCGGCAACTCTCGAATTGGATGGAGGCGAGGGTCGACGATACAACGAAACTTTTGTCTTCGAGGGACATCAATGGTTGCTTGTGGATAAGCAGGAGGGCGTGTACGCTGGTGGAAAGGCCGAATATACTGGTGTGAGGACATTCGAAGTGTATGCGGATTACCAAAAGAGTTGCCTGGATGACATCAGGTAAGCTATATAGACATTTAATATTGATTTATATACGAGTATACGTATACATAATAGCACTTGAGTGTACCATTCTGTACAAATGCGAGTCTATGAGTATTCTTCACATACGGATGTTTTATTTGACAGATTGGAAGGCAAGCACCTGCCACTTCCACCGGCTATGAATGGCACTCAATGGGGTCAGGCAACAATGGCAAGGAACTTGGAGAAGAACTGTCCATCGAATAAGCCCTGCTCGAATGTTATCTGTCCGGATCCGTTCGAGTGTGTGGATTTATGGAACGAATACGAGTGCACGTGAGTACCTTTATTTAATTTTTTATTTTATTGTTTCAGTTTCAGTTTCAG
Organism: Eupeodes latifasciatus; assembly: GCA_920104205.1. NCBI lineage: Eukaryota > Metazoa > Arthropoda > Insecta > Diptera > Syrphidae > Eupeodes > Eupeodes latifasciatus. The sequence goes on along the minus strand of OV049925.1, from coordinate 137,020,329 downwards.
TTTTGTTTGATTGTATTTTATTTTAACTTTTATCCTGTCCTGTCAAAGGTGCGGGAGAAACTTTTTACTTCATTCATTTTCATTTCTTTAAAAAAAATCCTTTCTTCTCCCTATCATCATGATGTTTTTCAAGAGTTAACGTTCTTTCAATCGCTAGAAAAATGTGCCACGGAATTCTTTCCTCTTGTCCTGTCTTTTCTCTTTCTCAAGAACTCAACAGGAATTCGTGAGAAGTCAAGAAAAAGAGAAGTCTTGGGAAAATTGATGATGGCAAAGTTAAAAGTTCCCTGGTATTTCTAGTGATTTTAAGTTGTCCAAATCGTTAAAGAAAAACTATACCAGAACAAAAACCATCTATCTTCAATCACTTTTATACTCGTATATACATATGTACATAAAATATCTATTTTATTTTTATTTTTAAATTTAACTTCTGTTTTTATTTGTAACTCTTTTCTTTCTTTATCTTTTAATATAAACGTACTTTTTGTTCTACCTATCTTCTTCTTCTTTTTCTACAACAAGAACGAACACAATGAAATGAAATTTTACAAACAAAATACAAAAATTTGTTGAATAAATATAAATAAAAGTTTTACCTTTAGGCACACACAGTAGATTTTAAATTTAAAAAATAAATTAAAGCTTCGGTATCGTCGTCGTTGTCGGTATCAGTGTTGGATGTGTTTATATTTGCCTCGAGGATGTCGGAAGTCCTTTACATCCATTTTCTGTATAAATTATATTCACACATATTCATATTCAAGATTCCTTTATATGTTGTATGTATGTATACATCACTGTCATAATAATAATGTAGGTAATGTAACAGATACAGATACAAAGATACACAACAAATATGGCGTGGATGATGTTTCCGCTATTTGGTTATCATTTTTGATGGCGTATCCCGATAAAACAATTAGTTTGCTTCACCTTTATGCAATCGAGGACGTGTAGGCGTCGTCGGTCGGTCGTCGATTTGTCGGTGTTGTTGTTGTTATTTTTGTCGGTTTGGAATATTTTTTGTTGTTCATGTGTCTTTTCACTTTGACGGCAGAAAACAGCATCAACAAATCAATTTGCCTTGAAGGTTCTTGTATCTGGTGGTGGAACATCGATACCTTTGTATTCGTGATGCTATATCCTTCTTTGAGGTATACGTATATATACTTACATCAGAAGACTTTGGTTGGTGGTTATATGATTAAATGTTTAATGTTAGGACTTCGCACTGATGTTGTGGTGTCGGATAGGATACAGGACACAGAGACACAACATCCAGGCAAGATGAAATGTTGTTTGTCCTTTGCAAACATAAAACACAATATCAATACAAATTTGGTTGGTGATATGACCCATTAGAATTCTAGCACGTTTTCACAGCTGGAAATTAGCTACTGTTTGATATTCGACTTTCGAATTGATGTAAATCAGGGTGTAATCTGTACAGCTAGATGAAAAGCCCCAATGGTGGTTCTTTTATCGGCTTTATTTTGTATACCTAAACAAAGGATCTACGGATTTATATACATACATTAAGACTTTCAAGAGGTCCTTGTGAAAATGTGTTTTGAATAAAGAATAGATTGTTTTTTTAAGCAAAATTTATAGTAAAAGTCATTTGTCAAGGAAACTTCACAGGATCAGGAAGCAAAGAACAAAAAAAAACTAGGTTTAGGTAAACAATGAGGTAATTATGTATACTATACTATAGATGCTGGGCCACGTGTGTTGCTGTAATCTTTACCCTAGTGGTATTAAGCACGTACATACGTACTATATAACTTATTCGTGTAGTATAGAAGTATATGGATGAAATATTAATTTACTTCGTTGGGTTTGAGTTAAGGCTTAAGGTGGAGCTATTAGGTTGTAATATTAATGACCAACTAAAATATAGATTGTAATAAATCTTCACCAATTCTTGATTTATTTTGTTAAAGTGGGACACACTGTAGACAGTGAGAACGTGGTTCAATATTTGATTGATGTTGGGTCAAGAATTAAAGCTTACTGAATTTATTACTGGATTTTGGTATTTCAAAAAAGATTGAATTTCGTGTTGCATCAAAAACAAATACAAAAATGATATTTTAATGCAAAATCGATTTCATATGTGAATAATCATTTCTTATACAGTTAATGCGGTTTTTAAGTAAAGTATCAAAAATATACATGTCCTTAACTAAGCAAATTCGAGATTTTAAGGAATAAAATGCTACTAAAGTATTTACTCCTTTCTGACCAGAAATTATGAAATGACTTCTTACGTCAGACCTATTTTCAATTTCTTAATTCGGTAAGGTATATTCCATTTATTTTATATTATATGATTTGTTTCATTTTATATGTTAGCAATTATTTCAAAATATCAAGAAACGTCTTTATTAGTTTGACGAGTTCAAATTCTAAAGCAATGAGATGTTGTGGCATATAATAATATGTAATTCCTAGCGGGTAAATTATAGGTAATTCAATTCACCGAAATCGTAAGATAAAATTGATGGCATGACGGCATTAATTATTATGTCACCACGTTAATACGAGTGGTTATTATAGGCATATTATAATATTAAATTGGCCATTTATGTCGTTTTGTGAAAGCAGCAATTGGAACTAATGTGTTAGAAATTGTCTTCAAATTATGTGAACCATATAAATATCTTATAATAATTTTGGATAGCCTTACAAACTAACCAATATTAATTATATTGAATATATATTTAAATGTGTATTCTAGGACTAATTAGACATTTGTTTAAACCAGAAAACAAATAAATTATCATTGAAAATTGGCGCCCGGGAAAAATACTTGATAATTGTTTTTATCAAAACTGAATGGATGCAAATTATGCTGACATCCAAAGCTGTATAATTTATATATATGTACATAAAACAGACCCAAAAATAAAAAAAAAACTAGTAAATTATCAGTTTCAACCATTTCAAGTTAAATGGCGCCCAAGCAAGAACAAAACAGATTTAATTGAAATAAAATAATTAAAATATAATTGCGTCCCTTTGTGAAGAACTTAGTTTTGTAAAGGTCGTCCCATCTGATGCTTCCATCAGTAGTGTTTCTATTTTTTTAATTTTAACACTTTAACGTTATATTTATGATCTATAGCTTCACAGCGTCATCAACAGGGCATATGGAAAGATACGTACATCAGTACAACAGTTTTGTAAATATTTAGAAAAGTCCATTTTCCCAAAACATTAGTTTCGGACGAATTTTACTTATTCAATACAATTTTTGAGCTTAAAATCCTCAATAAATAAAAATAACTCCCTGTAAGTCTAAAATGTACACAAAGCCTCCTAATGAAGGTGTTTCAAAGAAAAACACACCAACATTTTCACAAAATTCAATGAAGTCATACGTAAATATAATACGAACCAAATGAAGAATGAATGAAATGAAAATTGAAAAAAAAAATCAAACAAATAAGTCCTAAATTAATACTGACACTCTGTTTGTTATGCAAAACAAAAATAATAAAATAAAATTTACATGCGTTGCACACCCCATACCATCCATATCATACATACTCCTCAAACAAAATGTACAATTTCAACTTCAACGTCAACGTCAACATCAACACCACCAAACTGCTGGACCCAGTATAGATGAAGCTATAGAAATTGTGTGTGATGTTCCGATGTGTTGTGCCGTGTTGTGTTGTTTATTGACCCAATTATTATGCAAAAACCTTTTCGTCATTGGCTTTAACATTGTAATTGTTAATGAAAGTCAAAAACATCAGCAGAGGCGCCATGCAACAAGCAAATGAAATAAAGATCAAATACAAAAAATAAAAAATAAAAAAGAGAACAAAAATTCAATTTTGTATAAATTGAACGTACAAAAGGGTACCTACTCGTACCTTTACTTTTTTGTTTTTATTATTCACATCCCTCAATGAAAATTTAAATTAAATACACATTCTACCTCTTTTTTCGTAACAGCAACGTCAGTTTCAAAATAACGAGTTTAAGGGTGAATATTAAATAGGATGAAATGTAAATTAGCGTGTTTCATGCCCAAAACAAAAAAAAAATACCCAACATACGTTTTGAGTTTTTCGTTACAAATTATCTCGAACTGTGAATACAACATTTCAGTGAATTTTGAGCTACAAGTTAATTCAAAAAATAAAAAAAACAAACATCATTTTGAAAACGTACGTTGACAAAAAAAGTAAATACAACGAAAATTAAATATCCTTTCGTAATTAAATGATCCGGAATTATAATAAAACATCTTTTGAATGTGTTTAGAGCAAAATGATTAACTTTTTGACGAAAGTGTTAAAAAGATGCAAATGAGACAATTATGTCAGGTCAACGAAGCAAACATGTCATAAGTCACACAAAACAAATATTGTTTTCTTTACTTTGGCAATTTTCAAAATGTTTACAATGTGACTTTACCATACAAAAATAAAATAAGAGATTTGTTAGCAACATTGTCACAATTATGACCCAATAATAATAATCAATAATGTTCAAAAAAAAAGAAGAAAATCTCTTATATTTAGTACATTTGACCTGATGAACACATTTTTTAAGAGTGTCACAAGATCTTACACACATTTCGTTCTACCAAACATCTTAATCAAGGTTTAGTCTCTTAAGGAGATTTCGTAGCTTTTCTATTACACAGTTATATGATATCAAAGAACATGAATAAAACTTTAAATAGTGTCCTAGTGTAACACACACATTATTCAAATGTGTCACAAAGTCTTATTTTTTTTTGTTCAATGTATTAAAGGCCACACTTTACTAAATATTAATTAAATTTTATGAATTGTGAAGATTTTGTTACGACTTTGACACTAGACTAGATAACAGAACTAAATAAAATAAGTTTGAAAATGTTAGTGCTTTTGTTACGGTTATAATACAAATTTTCAGAAATATAAAATAAAATGATAGTTGCATTAGACACATAAAGTCTTAAAATGTGTTAGAAAATTGTATACATTTCCGTTCCATTTCAAACGTGTAGAGTGTCAAAATTTTGTCACAGATTTTGTTACGATTTCAACACAGACTCAATCCTTTGAAAGCAAATAAATCAAGTTCAAGATTGTGTTGGTAGTGTCACAATTAAGACAAAAAAATAATTGGTATCAAAGAAGGCGAAAAGGTGAACATGGTAGTAAACGACCTTCTAACATCATTGGAAGCAGAGGGTTTCAGGGTGATTGCCTATGCTGACGACGTTGCAATATCTGTATCTGGAAAACACTCCCAAGTTCTCTCAGAACTCCTACAAAATGCCTTGAATAGGCTAACAAAATGGGCTAAGGAATGTGGCTTGGACGTCAATCCACATAAAACAGAACTAGTACTCTTTTCGAAAAGGTACAAAATTCCTCAGATCAGCCCACCTAAGATTAAAGGAATACCATTAAGGTTTTCCGACCAAGCTAAATATTTAGGCCTCATTTTAGACAAAAAACGAAATTGGAAGGCAAATATTGATGAAAGAGTAAAAAAGGCTACTGTAGCGCTTTTTACTTGTAAAAAGGCCATAGGATCAAAATGGGGCTTCTCCCCAAAAATAACCCACTGGCTATACTCTTCGGTTATTAGACCGATACTCATTTATGGAGTTGTCGTATGGTGGACCGCACTGGACAAGATGGTAAATCTAAATAAGTTCATCAAAGTCCAGGGGTCAGCAGGTATGTGCATCACAGGAGCACTTCGCTCAACACCAACCGCAGCCCTGGATGTGCTTTTAAACCTAACACCTCTTGACATCTTCTCCAAAATGGTGGCAGCCAACTTATGTGTGAGGCTTAGAGCCACCTCTCAATGGAACAGTAACAATACTGGACATACTACCATTCTAGACAATTTAAGATCTATCCCAGATCGCTAAGAGTATACCACCCCTAAAATGGTATTCGGTAAAAGCTTCCATGTGTCCATCCCTTCAAGATCCTCCTGGGAAGAAGAGAGACCCCTGGAAGACAATGCGATACACTTCTATACAGACGGTTCAAAGACCGATTACGGAGTTGGAAGTGGTATCTATTCGGAACAACTGAATCTAAGTCTATCATATAGACTTCCCAATCAATGTAGTGTATTCCAGGCAGAAGTAATGGCGATTAAAGAGGCACTATCCTGGCTCAAAGAAAACGTTATATCTTGCAAAGATATACGAATTTTCTCGGACAGCCAAGCCGCTCTTAAATCTCTCGCGTCTGTCTCTACAAACTCTCAATTAGTCCACGACTGTCGATCATCTCTGAATGAGATGACAGAACAGTTTTATATTCACCTCATTTGGGTGCCGGGCCACAGAGACATTCCGGGAAATTGCAAAGCCGATGAGCTCGCCAAAAACGGAACACTTCTGTCAAATGTTAGACAAAAACATAACATAGGAACACCACTTGCTACATGCAAATATCTTCTCAAACAATATGCTCTAGAAGCAACAAATGCTAGATGGTCACAGAGCACCACCTGCCTAACAACCAAGCAAATATGGCCAAGCATAGACTTAAATCGGTCAAAAGGCTTGATATCCTTGAGCAGACAAAATATAAGCTCTACAATTGGAGTAATAACAGGACACTGCCTCATAGGAAGACATGCTCTGAGGCTAGGAGTCTACACAAATGACTTCTGTAGAAGCTGCATGGACGAGGAGGAAGAGGAAACAGTCCAACACCTGCTATGTACATGTCCAGCACTCTCCACTAGAAGGAATAACTTTCTCGGTAATCCCTTCTTCGACAATACCAGTGAACTGGCAATGACTGACACAAAGTGTCTCTCTAACTTTATTAAAAGCACAAAATGGTTTGTTTAATTTTCATTACTCTCCCATGAGTAACCTTATTAGTGGTATCACAATGGACCCTTGAGGTCTAGGTGAGTCAATGACATCTGGACAGCCACTCCATCCTAACCTAACCTAAGGCGAAAAGATTTTGTGTTTAATAGAAATAGACACAAATAATTGTTACATGTGTCACAAGTAAAAGATAAGTCAAGTTCTATCCTACTGACAACCATAAGTTATATCATAATACTGAGATAAATTTTAGATAAGTATGAAGTTTTTTTAAGGTACAAATTAGTGTGAGGCACTGATGATAAAAGTTGTGGTTTTAAAAAATTATATATTTTGATCAATTTTGTGACGGTTTTGACACTTTAACGTTACATCCTACATTTTATTGACGTATACATTGTTTCCATGTATTTTGTCTCTTCTTTTTTAATTAAAAAATGCAACATCTGCGATAGCTTCCAACCAACCAATCATCATAAAGCACTTCTGTCGTCACATGACAAAGACACAATATATCGTATGTTCGTCATTTTCCTCTCCTATTTTTTGATGAAAACCTAAACAAAAGAACTAAAATACAAACCAAAATATCCTCAATAGTTGTTACACATGTTGTTATGTCCTTTAACACACATAGGTTCGTATGTACATACATAAAATCTCTAGAGGAAAAAATAGATTGGCAATGCCAATAGCAAAGTGTCAGCTCTTTGTATAGTTTAATGCAATTTGACACTCAACAAACGAATATATTCACAGGTCCTGAAAACATTCAATGAATCTTTTTCTCTTCCTCTCTCTCTCTGAATGAATCTTATATAAAGCCTCAAAACAGAATGCCACTTCTGGTCCAGCATCATTTATGTATAAACGTAAAGTATGTATATCCCATAGACATTTTTTGTGTGTAGGTAGAATTCTTCTAATTTTCTTCACACAGAATGTCAAAATAAAGGACTAAATTTGAAACGTAAATTCCTTATAGAACAAAAAACAAAAAATCCTTTCTGCTGAATTTGCACTTTTTCCCTGACTTTCTATAACAATGGATACAAAAAACACATCTAAACACAAAAAGGATGTCGCGTACTGTATACCTGTGTGATGATTCCACCAGCAGACGAAAGCCAAAGCGAGAAGAATGTCCTACTAATGGGGAGATCCTTTAGTATCCTCAAGTCAGGTTTTTGCTGTTTTTCATTCAGCCGGAGGGTAATACGTATTGTGCGACACATAAAATGAGCAAGTGCACGAGTACAAACAAAAAAAAAATACCCTAGAGAGGATATAGACGAAAAAGATATCCTTTTTTTCTGTTACGTTACATTGTCACTTGTTTGTATAGAGTAGGCGGTAGGATATATGGTTTAGGATGGTAGGGTAGGTTCGGGTACCTACTTCACTCATTATTGTATAATGGTTGGCACTTAAACAAGGATAATGGACAAACAATGGCATCCAGGAAAGAAAGACTAAAAATGAATGCTTTTGCTTTTTGCTGCTTTCGATAAAGAAAGAAATGAGATGAGACCTCGATTACATTTTTCATCAACTCAACACAACTTAACTTAACTCACAGTTTGCACACAGTCTGATTTGAGAAAAGTTAAGTGGATCATACAAAACATTTAATGGGTATAGGGTAGACAGAAAAGACTACAACAACAGATGCGTTAGGGGAGTAATAAAAATTTGAACAAAGATTTAACTGTTTAGATTATAATGTAGGCGTAGATATAGAATGTTAGGCCTTTGTGCACATAAGTAGGTCCCACTGTGTGCTGAAAATGAACAATGATGTAATGTGGGTAAGATTAATTGAATCACATAAGAAATATTGCTTCACAGCAACCGCTTTATCCAAAAGGCGTAGAAAGATAAGGATTTCAGTATTTTTGAGTGCTTTATTTCATTACTGAATTTTACTTAAGATTCTTTTTAATCGATTGAGATCCAATTTAAACAAATATGAATAATACTTAGATTTTAAAGTCCAAATTATGGAAACAAATATTTACCTATGTAATATGTGTTTTTCATTTCCATGAAGCTTTAAAGATTGAGCTTTACGTTTTGGTTTGTGCTTTTTTCGAAAATATTCAATTCGGATAAAATTGTAATTATCAAGGGTTTTTCAAAACATCAGAGAAATAATTATTGTTTGTTTCAATTTCCAAAACGATATACATAGCTTATGCTACACTACCGAGTATAATTTCAATTTATTTAATTTCTATTTTAAATAGAATAATTGGGTTTCAAGTTGTTAGTTTTTTTTAATGGGAATTTTCTATATTTTACCTTATAAGCGAGTGACTTTTCTAGAATTCAATCATGAATTGAATTACAAAATTCAAAGAAAAAATCTAAAATTAAAATTTTAAAACGTTGATTCAAAGATTCAAAAAGGAGAAACTTTTTGAATTTTTATAGAATGCAAAGTTAATGAACAATATTTTTACACAAAAACTTAAATGTAAAATTTTTCAATCTTTCTGAGAATATAAACTACATGGCTTCAATTAACATCCTGAATTGTTACAAATTAATTTTTAAAAATTCAGAATTTTGTGTTTTACCATTTGTGATTTTCTGGAAAATTTTTCAGTTAAATAAATTTATGATAACAAATATAAAAAATTCTTCGCAATAAAGAAAATTTAAAATGAAAAAACTAAAAGTCATGACACAAATAGCTGAAGGTAAAATATTAAATCAATTTTCAGGAATTTTTTCAGCTTTAAAAATTAACTTCTAAAGAAATAGAGTTTAGTTTTTCGTTTTTGAATTTCAAGTGAAATGTTTTAACTGTGACCTTTTTATATCTTGTAATATAAAAATATACCGAAGTTTTTCGGAATTACCAAATTATATTGTATAGTAAGCCTTTAGTCAGTATTGAAAATTCATGTGTTAATAGATGGATGACACTTGCATCGAGGAGACTGAACATCTCGATATTCTCGGTATGTGTACAACCAACCACCTCTTGTGGAACGATCACATACGTGATGTCGCCAAAAATGCCGCAAGATGTTTGGGTTTTCAAAGGCGTTGCAAGACATTTTTCTCCCCCTCTGATCTGGCTGTTATTTAGAAGACTTATATACGTCCAAAGCTTGAGTATAGCTCCCATATCTGGGCTGGTGCTCCTGCAACTTACTTAAGCCTCTTGGACAGTATTGAACGTAGAGCATTAAGATTGATTGGTGATAATACCACCATAGGATCATTTACGTCGCTTGAACATCGTCGTAAAGTTTCTTGTCTCCCCTCTTTTACCGTTATTTTATTGGTTTATGCTCTAGAGAAATAGCCAGCTGCATTCCTCCCCTTAAACAGTTCAACCGTAATACTCGCGTTTCTAGGAATTCTCATCAGTTTACCCTCGAGCCCAACTTCGGTAGTACCGTCAAGTACAGAAATTCGTTCTTTAGCCGTACTACGCGAATGTGGAATTCCTTACCACACTCTGTCTTTCCCAGCCATTGCAATATTCAGGAATTCAAAACCAATGTGCACCGACATCTGCTTTCAACCCCTCTCTCCCTTTCCTAGTGCTCATATTGTACATAATAAGGGTAGTAATATCCCCCCCTTAAGTGTGCGCTTATTATAAAAAAAAACGGAAATTTTCTTTTTAATTGAAAATTTCGCTTACGATAAAATGGCGGAAAGGGCTCTATACATTTATGATAAGAGTCGATTTTCTGTTAAAATCTTAATATTAACAAAAATTTACTACAAAACAATGCCAACGAGGAACGAAAGTCTTAAAATTAAGACACGGAAATTGAAACATAGGGAACTTAACCTCCTAGAAATAATTTCCATTAGATCAAAATGATGGTTGATACTTGACTTTCCTATTCATTAAAGTAACCTACATTTTAACCCTTTTCCAGAATTTTCGAACTTAAAATTTATTACAAGGTGTTAAAGTTTGAAAAAATACTCCTTTTTTAAAGGAAGATAAATCGAAGAACAAGATTAGATTTTTCGTCTTTACATCTTTTCTTAAAATTACCGAATTAATTTCTTGTAAAAGTTAACCCAATATAAAACCAAAAACAAACCAAGTAAACGATGTAAGGATTTAGGAATTAAGTTATTAAAAATCTTAATTATAACCAAAATAGCATACTTAAAAAAACAAAATAATTAGAATATTTTTAACCCTCGACGTAACAATGTCCTCAATCAGCCAACATATACTGGGTCCTTGATTAAATACATGATTATAATGAAAGTGGACATAAGGGACCTAACCTTAAAAAAAGTCAATCCTCAAGCTTTTTTTATCCTTTACAAAACCCAACATTACATAATATGAACTTTCTTGGGATTTGTAATCCTCATACTTAAGTCAAATATTTTGATGAAAAAGGTCAACCTGATTCAATTAAAACACATCCATGCATACAAATAGTATTCATATATTATAAGAGATCTATACATACATATGTTGGTAGGCTTTAACTTTTAACAAAAGTTTTAATCTATTTTTAATCGTTTTAATTTTTTTTTTTTCAATTTTCCAATACAAATACAAATACATATATGTATGTATATTGTGTATAGCCTAGAAATAGAAAATACGTTGTAAAAGTGGTATTTAGGTAAATACAATCAATTAGTTTTTGGGGTTTATTTAAATTGTATTCTAGGCATGATCTGAACAAAACACAAGGACCTTAAATTTTCATTGAAAACAAACAACTAGCAAAACGTTTAAAAACTAATTTCCTTACAAAGCTAGGCCCATTTAACTATTAAATTTAAATAAATCACCAACCAAAAAGTAGGATACTGCATACCTATACTCATTCAAACACACATATGTATGTATATGTATTTACCTTAGTCCAGAAAATTCGAAATATTAGATAGGTATTTCAGTGTGTAAAGGAGAAAAAAAGAACCAAGGAAGAAACATTTACTCCAACCCCAGAAATCCAAGAAAACTAATTTTCATCCTAATGTTTATTCATGCATATGCAATTTGTAATTATTCGGTATACCTATATAATTATATAATAAATCAAACTACATACATATATATAAATAAAATAAAGCTACTCCTTGTATAGTAAAATAAATGAAAGAACCAAATTTCAGAAACCAATTAAAAGCATATCTTCTTAAATATTCTACAAACCTATAAAATATATATACACGTATGTACATATATAACAAAATGAACACAATTTTACGGACTATTTCAAAGAATATATATTTATTAATTTATATACTCCTTAACAAAAACATATACAAATATACCTATACATAAATTCCTTATACCTGCAAAATATAGAATAGAATTTAATTAAACGAAAATATACATAACATACAACTTTAACTTTTCTATCTAGATCTATAAATTATACACAATAACATAACAAAATATACCTACTTATATATAAATACATCTTCTTAAATAATAAAATTGGCCAAAAGACAAGCATATTCATTAATTCACGACTTTATTATCCTCTTTTGACCATTTGACCATATTAAATCCTCTTGTTTCAAAATAGAATAATATCTTCTATACGTATAAAACAATCCCAAATAAGATTATGTTCTATTTTCATTCCCGAATAATTTTATTCATCTTGTTTGCATGTGTTCAGTTCATCCTCTACTTTAATAATAAAAAAAAATATAAATAATAATACAAATATTTACATTATTTATACCCCCTGTTTATTATATATATAAAACAATAAAAAAAAAACAAATATTAAATATTTTAATAAATCCTCTGAATGTAAAAATAAAATAATATCCTTTTGAAAAAAAAAAATAAAAAATCTAAACACATCATAATATCATATGTAAAATTAGTTGCGGAGAAGGACGAGTGATGTCGCCAGATGCTAAAGGTTGTATGGATCGTAATGAATGTTTGGATCTTCCTTGCTTGAACGGTGCCACTTGCATTAATTTGGAACCAAGATTACGCTATCGTTGTATATGTCCCGATGGATATTGGGGTGAAAATTGTGAACTAGTTCAAGAAGGCCAAACTTTAAAGCTAAGCATGGGTGCTTTAGCAGCAATACTTGTCTGCTTATTAATTATACTAAGTGAGCAAATAATGATTAAACCTTAAAACAAAAATTGAAATTGAAATGCGGCGACGCTCCTTGGGGATTTTTAAATAATTCTAGAAAACTATTCTCTTCCATATACTCGTTTAGTGAATTTGTGTTTTTTTTTTTTGTTTTTGAATATCATTACCTTTTTTTAATGTCTGCTTGAAAGTTATGCTCATTAGTGTTTTTTTGACGTTCACTGATAGAGTGACAATCACTTTGTTGTTTGTATGTTTTGGAAAGTTTTTGAAGAATAAAACAAAAACGACGTTTGACTAAAAATAAAAAATTGAAGATTATTTGGGTTTGCTTTTTTAATTTTTAGGCCAAATTCCATTAAAAGAAATAAAAGCCTAATACAATGTGTCCATTTCAGAATTTGTTGGGTCCATTAAAATACTTTTGAAAATTTGTATAGATGTTCCTAATGCTTCCAAGATGCTAAAACGAACTTGGCGAAAATTTTATAAAGACTTCAAAAAATAACAAAATTTACTTAAGTCTTAAATTTCTTTTACTACAGTTAAAAAATTAAGTAATAAAACTTTTCAACATTAGCATAAAATGTTTTTTTTTTAAAGAACTTACCAAAAATGATGTAAATATATCGCAACAAAAATTGTTAACATTCTAAGAACTCTAAAATTATGTCTTCAAACAATTATTTTGAAATTGATTTGACTAAAAAAATACCATTTTTTGATATTTTGAAATTGAATGATAATTCCTTCTTCGATATTCAAAACAAAAAATTGTTCTCAAACGCCAAAGTCAATTCTGTCATAAAAATTCATGTGAATATTTATAATATTTTAAATTTACTTAAGATTTTTCTTACATATATGCTTGCGACAGTCTGTTCATTATTTTTGTAAAGAATTTGAGAAACAACATTTCGAGAAAATTTGTAATTCCAAACCAAACAAAAAGTTTATTTACTTTTATTTGTAAGCATGGTGGTTAGAGCGTAGGACTATCATGCTAGAGGCCTTTGGTTAAATCCCTGCCTGTGACACCTAAAGTTTTTCTCACGAGTACTGCCCCTGGTGAGGAATTGAAAAATCCTCCAAGATTTATTCTTGTCATAAAAAGTGCTTTCTCAAATTAGCCGTTCCGATGTGGCACAAAAACTGTAGGTCCACTCTATTTCTAAAATGACTCAAACACAAGAATGGTTGAGAATTGTAAGTCATCAGGCTCTAGTTCTATACAGACTGTTGCGCTTTCTAATTTATTGTATTTATTTCTACTCTCAGAAAAAAATCGCAACGTAAATATATTTAAAAATATTATTTTATATAAATAATATTTGATTCAATGTGGCGGCATATTTCATTCAAAGTGGTTGCATATTTGATTCAATGAGGCAACGTATTTCAGTCATATTTGATTCAATCTGGCGACATATTTGATTCAAAGTGGCGACATAATTGATTCAATGTGGCGACGTATTTGATTTAAAGTGGCGGCATATTTGAATCAAAGTTGCGTCATATTTGATTCAATGTGGCGACATATTTGATTCAAAGTGGCGTCATATTTGATTCAATCTGGCGACATATTTGATATTCAAAGTGGTGACATAATTGATTCAATGTTACGACGTATTTGAATTAAAGTGGTGGCATATTTGATTCAAAGTTGCAACATATTTGATTCAAAATGATAACGTATTTGATTTAAATGCGTTGATGCTTGTTTCTAAGTTGAAACGTAAGGAAAAATGTAAAAAGGTTAATCGGTTACGTAGCCACTCAAATTAAAGTTGAAACAACATCGATTCAATGTATTTCGGCATTATGCTACTCTTAAAAACATTGTGATTTTAACTTTGGTTCAAAGTAGAGCTCAATTTATTTTACTACGGTTTCACAACAATCAGAAATCAACTGCTTTGATCGATGATTTTCTACTTTAGGTTATAAATGTTGTGATTTTACATTGATTAAAAATGGTTTCCATTGATTTTACGTTGTTTTTTGGCTAAGTGAAGCTTTTCCGACCAAATGCTGTTGATTTCTTAATGGTTTCTGAAAAATTAAATACATCATTCTTTAAAAATATTGTCAATATCGTTTTTGTCAAGTTCAATTCAAAAAATCCATAACATACAAGCCCCCATTTTGCAATAATAAACATCACACTTTTTCTGAATGTAATATTTTTTTTTTTTTTTTTTCAAATAAACGTTAATTGTTAATAACAAATTTAGATGTTCCCTGTTTTGCATGCTTTCAGCAATAATTCAAACATAAAATTCATTTATATGTATAAATTCTTAAATCAATTAATTAAAAATCATAAATGTTTCATAAATGTTTAGCAAACATCTCAATATTATATTAGTAATTTATTTTTCTTCTTATATTTTTATATCTCCAATTCTCTATCATGTTCATTTTTCGTAAATGTATAATCTTTCATTATTTTAAAAAAAGCCAATTTAAACATTTTAAACAAAAATTATAAAAAGCTAGACAAAATAAATATTTCAAAATATAAGTTATATATAGGAAACTTATATCCGAAAAAAAAATAAGTAAAAAGGATGAAATGTAAAAATTAACAAAAGGTACGTACAAAATATTATCAGCAACAAAACAAAATAAAACTACTTTAGGTGTATTTTTGCTCAGACAAAGCAATCAAAATGTCGAAGTGTTATTGTCGTTTATTTCTTTTGTATATTGTCAAAAGTATTGAAAAAGTCCCTTTTTTTCAAAACAGAAAAACTTGATAACGATATAAAATGCACTCGCTCCGCCGATACATGTTTCTATTTACGAGTGTATATTTAAAAAAAAAAACGTCTTTGAACAATTGAATAGGAATTGTCCTTTGAAAAGGACAACCAAATATAATATAAGGACAAATATCAAACACAAAAATCTGGTCTCCATTATTTCAAAAGTATACGAAAAAAGTATATGGTCAGGAAAATCTTGTCTCTGTGCGCTTCCACACCAATTCTTTTGTTCATTTTAATTGAAAAATTATTTAATAATTTTTTGTGTTTTTTTTTATGTTTTTAATCTAAACTAAACATTTTTATTCTTTTCGTTTCTTTTTTGTATGATTTTTCTTTTGTTTTCTGCTGATCTTTAATTCTTTTTTTTTTCATAAAAGTTCGTTCTTGATTTTCCCATTGTTGAAAATCACAGCTTTTTTCTGTCTTTTCTGTCCCCTCTATTTTTAACTACTTTTGTCTTCTTATATATGTACATACCTTCTACATGTAATATATATATCTACAAAACTTTTTCTCTCTATATGATTTTTCATGTCATTTTCTTCGTTAAAGAATTCATACAGAAATAAAAATTAAGAAAAAATGTCTTACTCCTTTTCCTTGAAAAAACAAACAGGGTGTCCAAGTTAAAGCAGCAAGATTGTTATTTGTTTAATGGTGTATCACCGCAACCAAATTAAATCAACTAAACAAATATTTGTTTGTGTTAAAAACTATTTTTTTTTACAAAACAAAAAGTTTCAAAAATTAGAAACAAACAAACCTTAGATTTCAACAGAAATAATGAACTCTTACATTTTTTGGTAATCTGAGTTCCTTCATTTCCAGAAGTTTTTAATTTAGAATAATTCAAATTTTGTAAAACATACAAAATATTTCTTAGGTCCTTTAATTCGTAACTTTACGTATTTTAATTTAATTCTTAACTTAACCTTTTGGATTGGTTTCAGCCCAAATTACTTGTGTATTTCACAAAATAGGGAATTTTAGAAATTTTCAAAAAAATAGTCAAACAATTCCTTTAAATTCATTAACACTTTTTTAAGTCGACAAAAATGTTTAAATTTTATTAAGTTTTTATAAAATATGTTCTGTAATTATAATAAATTAATTATTTTCGATGAATTCACAAATTATTTTCAAAAACTAGTAGAAAATTTCGACTCTTTTGAAAAAAGAAGATTTAAATAACTTCTTCTAATTTTTTAGTTTCGATTTCAAAAAAATGAAACAGAATAAACAAAATTGCATAAATATTTCACATAAACTACAAGTACAACAACATTGGTGTACCAAAAATAATTTTTAAAAATCTTGGAAGGAATGTTTTTAATGAATCATTTACAAACATTTATTGTCTTATTTTGTTGTATACTTATTCTGAGTCAAAAATCTTCGCACGAAACATTAAATTTCGTTCCTAAAAAGCGAAATGAATTCTTGATAATGTTAACTTAAAATTTGGACACCCTGTACAAGTGTACAATACAATAAAATGTAAATTGAACCTCTAGATACTTATAAAATCAAATCAAACAAATAGAACAAACAAACAAAAATAATCCGAAAAAAAAAAATAGAAAAAGAACAAACAAAAACAAAAATCTATGATACCCTCAATATTCAAACAATTTAGATGTCCTGCTGGTTACAAAATTTCTGGCAGCCAATGCATAAACGATAACGAATGCTTACTGTTTCCTTGTCGCAACGGTGGCAGATGTCGTGATCATAGTCCTCCAAAAAAATACGAATGCTTATGTCCGATGGGCTTCACCGGAATGCATTGTGAATTGGAACTCCTGGCATCTGGAGTGTTGACACCATCCCGTGATTTTATAATAGCACTTGTTTTATGCTCCAGTACTTTAATACGTGAGTATTATGGATTAAATTGTTTTCCTTAAGTATTTTTAGTTTTTATTTGTTAAATTTTAGTTAAAGTTTTTTTGGAGGAAATTTTTGATTTAGAGAAATTTAATTATTTTAAAAATATTTAATTTGGTGTGCGAAAGTTTTACATTTTATTTTGTTTTGTTTAAATATTTAAGTAATCATAACAATATATTACCTATATTGTTTAATTTTAAACAGGTAAGTAGTAATAAGAGAATTATTTAAAATGTTTGTATTCTACTGAATTTCAATTTGTAAGAAAAATATTCGTAAATTGTCTCAATAACTTTTAAAATAATTTACGGTAAGTACACAATTTTTAATATTTATTCTAGCTTCTAGGAATACTGTCGAGCCAAACTTCGGTCGTACTGTTAAGTACAGAGATTCTTTCTTCAGCCGTACTACGCGAATGTGGAATTTCTTACCCCACTCTGTCTTTCCCAGTTATTGTAATTTTCAGGAATTCAAAACCAATGTGCACCGATACTTAACTTTAACCCCCTCTCTCCCTTATTGTGTTTCTGCATAGTGTGCGCTTATTATAAAAAACAAGTATTGTTCTCAGCGAAAATCACTCTCAACTTTTCGAAACCTCGTTTAATTTTTCAAGATTCTTAAGATTGCCACTATAAGTGTTCAATCAGTAAACATTCTGCAAGAAGAGGTTGAAATTTTAATCTGCTATCCTTCATAAAGGCTATAAATTCCTTCGTTTTTGAACTTAGCAATTTAATTATTTGTTTTTAAGTTAACATCAAGAAAAGCTCTAAAGTTAAAAAGAAAGAAATTGAATTGCCTAAATACATATTTTTGTTTTCCTATAAAAGGTTTCATTTTGGTGACTATCACTTTTCCAGCTGAAAATTTTGGACATTTTACAAGTCAAATCTTCAAAAGGCTAAAAATGATGCAAGTATTAAAACGAAACTATACAAATTTTGCAAAACAAAAATATGTGTGTAGTAGTACCCGTAGCGTGATGGTTAGTGCGTTGGACTGTCATGCAAGGGGTCTTGGGTTCAATCTTTGCCTGTGTCACCTAACTTTTTTCACGGATACTGCCTCTTGCGAGGAATTGACAAATCCTCCAAGAGTAATTCTTGTCATGAAAAGTGCTTTCTCAAATTAGCCCTTCGGATTCGGCATATAAACTGTAGGTCCCTTCCATCTCTGGACAACATTACTTGCACACAGGGATGGTTGAGAGTTGTAAGTCACTAGGCCCTGGTTCTTCATGGACTGTTGCGCCACCTAATTTTTTTTTTGTATTTAAAAATATGTGTGACTGTGATTCAATTTACCATTTACCAATGCTCCACGTCGCTACAAGATCTCAAACTCCAAATATTCGAAATTCATGAAACCGTAGCCTTTGTGGCTAATATCGTTTTTCAGGCATAATTTCTTCGTTATCAATTAAATAAACATCCATTGATTGTTCTTTTAAAATACTTTTATTTTTTAATATTAAAATGATATACTAGATTTGAGTTTTGGTATAAAATGCATTATTATGTAATTACTTGAAGTTACCACCACCAAAAGTTAAAAGAATTTATCATTCTTTTTCTTAGAATTTCCTCAGTAAGACCTATTTTTTTTAATGAGCTCTTTCATAACCCACTTTGGTTAGAGAACAAATCATTGGAACAGTTTTTGAGTACAATTTTTTTTTGTTTTCATTGAGATTAGGATGAGATCAGAATTTTCAAAACCTCCTACATACATTTCATTATCTTTATCAATTAGAGTAAAGGAATTTTTTTCAATATTTTAATAATTCATATTTTTTTCCCTAAGCTATGTAAATTTCTTCCCTTTAAAACCCAATTGACTCGATTTCTCTGTTTTAAAAACCAAAACACGACTTGACATTATTTCTGAGAGTTTAAAAAAAAAAACATCCAAAAAAACTTGTGAACACCTTTTTAACAACCATGCCATAAGCTTTATTATTTTATTTGCCCATGATGATTATTATTTTATCGTAGCTTAAGGCTGTCAACTGAGGGCTTTTTAACTTTTCTCGCTCCTATTTTTTTTTGATTACACTCAAATTAATATCTAATACCTTAAGCCCAACAAGATTATTCCTTTCAACTAAAATTGACATACAAGAGTCTTATAATACCCCCTTAAGGGTATATACTAACACTACACAAAAAAAAAAGGTTTATTTCGAGTTCTTCCTAGTCGCAATATAATTTTATGAACTCCTTTAAAAAATAAAATAAAACAAATATGGGTCAGGTTGTGGTCAGGAAATAATAAAAAATACTCGTACTCATATATAAAAAAATAACACCCATAGACCCTTGAAATGTGCGACTTCTATAGAAGTTATGGTATCATATTTTTTATATTTTTTGTTAAGGCAAATTTCGCACCCACTCACGCTCAGGCTTCACGCAAGTAGGTTAGAGCCAATTTCATTTCCTTTCTTACAACTTTTTTGAAAAAAAACTAGCAGAACCGGAACTCCATCAGCAAGAGACAGAGAGACAGAAAGAGAGAAAAGTAAACGAACATCCCCGCATATAACAATAAATTTCAAAAGATCCTTGCAAATAACAATAAAAAAAAAATTGTAATAAAATTTTAAAACCCGTGACATTTTCACTTCAAGGCTTTCGTTTCGTTTCTTTATATCTATTATTACTATTTTTTCTTCTTCTTTCTTAAAGCTGGCTGTCTTATTCTTCGTCTTTGGCATATAGCACTCTCATAGATGTCCTTGTAGTCCGTCGTTCGTTGTTTGTCGTTTGTCGTCGTGGTTGGTTTCGTTTATTTTGCAAAAATATGTTTTCCTTTAAGAATAATGGAAAGTCATTTTCTTTCCCTTACATCCGGCGGGCATAAACAAATACCTACATACGTCTGGCTGCCTAACCTACCTCTCTCTTTTGTATAAAGAACGTTTTTTAAAAAATTGTTTGCATTATGTATCTCAAAGCTTTTTTTTTTAAGTCTACTTTTGTGTTTAGTCTTCTGGTAAAGTCAAAGCGGAAAAGTGCGTGCTAACATTTGGGAATACCTATACGTACCTCTACCTATACAAACGTACCATACCACCATAAGGCCTTGAATAATATAAGTTATATGCGGCATCATGGGAATGTTCTTTTTTTTTGTTGAAAAAGAAAACATTTTCACTAAACTTATTTATTTAAAATTGTATTATTTTTATTCTAACATAAACTTTTTAGTCGAATAAACTTTTTAGATACAATCTTAGTTTGATGTCCTTTCACCTGAAAATAAATTGTGAGTGTCTGTATATGTATACTGTACTGTACTAAGGTCGATACAAAATTGAGGTGTTTACTGTTTATGTCGATAGGCAAAACTTGGGGCTTATTTTCCTGAGTTGAACCTGAAAAAGAAAATCCAATTTTAATAAAAAATAAGTAAATATTGAAAATACAACACATAATTATGATTGTGATAATAACGATTATAGGGGTCCTTCACTACAGTTTTGTTGGCTATTTCTCATTTAATATTTTGAACACTTCTGTTGAGCGATTAAGTAAAAATGTTGTCAAAATTCCATTTGAATTTATTTATTTTATTATAAATAGACAAAAACAAATTATAAGTCTGTACTTGAAAACCCGTCTACCCATGGCATGATGGTTAGTGCGTTGGACTGTTGTGTCAGAGGTCTTGTGGTTTCGATCTCTGCCTATGTCATCTAAAGTTTATTCACGGGTACTGCCTCTTGTGAGGAACTGACAAATTCTCCAAGAGTAATTCTTGTCATGAAAATTTCTTTCCTAAACTATCCGTTTATATTGGGCTTAAAACTGTAATTCCCCTTCATCCCTAACAACAGTACTTGCACACAGGAATGATTGAGAGTTGTAAGTCACTAGGCCCTAGTTCTCAAAGGACTGTTACATCACCCAATTAATTTTTTTTTACCTGCAAACCAACAAGCCAAATGAAATATTGTCTATTAAATCTATTAAATATTAGTCTATTAAAAGCTTTTCAGTTTCCGAAAAATAATGAAGATACTGCCGAAACATACACAGCTTCCAAACTTGACAGGCTCAAATTTTGGTCAACTGAGTTAGATTGAGCGGGAAAACAATTCAATTCATCTACAATTTCTAGCTAACAAATTAGCGGAATCAAACTAGCAAAAAAGAGTACTGGCCATAAAACAGAGCCTTTTGGCACTCCATAGCATTCATATTGTATTTTTTTCTCTAAGGCTTCTTTGTGGAGCACATATCGAAAATGTTTAATATTTCTAGACTATTACGCACGTATATCGTTTTCAATTTCACTGAAAGCATGGCAAATGTTTGGCGCTATGCTTTTTAAAGAAAATTCTGAGATAAATTTTTCTAGTTCATGATCTTTAACGACTGGTACAGAATTTCTAAAATGGCGTGATCTTTGTGGCACAGTCATGTCGCAATTTTCACTATTTTCTTATTTAGGAAAAAAGAATATGGGAATCAACGGGTCGCTTTCAAAAATGTATATATGTAGATTGATGACACTTCTTTGGCCAATCCAACATTCATACCAAACAAGAGCAATTGACGTTCATATTTTGCTTCAGTTTGATTTTGTGCGTTTGCAGGAAGTTCCAATTTCTTACCAGCGAAAACTACCGAAAATCGACTATTTTCATGGTGATTTGACAATGACAACCTATTTGACAGTTTCTAAAAAATGGCATTTATTAACAGCCTGAATGAATGACAGCCAATTTGACAGATGTACCTTCAACTTAATGTCCCCTATCAAATGTCAACATTCAAAAGTCCCTTTTCTAATTTCCTTTACACAAAAATATCTAAACAAAGTTGAAAACCATTTCAGAGCTAATTTACTCAGTAGCTGTTCATTTTTCATTTACTTAAAACAATTCAAATAAAACCCAATATTTGTTTTTTTTTTTTTCTTCTATTTTGAAGCTTAATTGAAACAAACAACAATTGAGTAATCAATGTCAACGAAAACAACAACATCCACAAAACGAAATTCAGATAAGTTCAAAACCAAACTTTCTCCCTGGTATTTGAAATCGAATTCAATTCGTATAATTACAAATAATCACAGATTTCTCTTCCTTCTTCCCCCTCATCGTTTTTCAAAATCAATTTCTTTAAATTTCATCCACTTAAATGTAAAGATGTTGTTGTTGTTGTTGTATCGTATCTATCTTGGATCTTTATGTATATAAATCACTGTCCCAATTACCTATTTACAATAAGCAAACATTGTAGCTCTCATTCAATCTTTGGCCATTTTGTTTATTTATTTGTTGTATTTTATATCTGATGTCTCTTTTCTTGTTAGTTTTTGAACCTGGTTTCCAATTATATTGTTTTCACTTTTGTCCTCTATATATCCTGCCTGATGATGATGATAATGTGGCCCCTATTTTGTTTGCATTTTATTTACATTATACTTCAGCAGTCTCATTCTTAACATTAATTCAAGTAAATATTATAACAAAACAAAAACAACAACAAAAACATAATAAAGCAGCAGCAGCAGTAGCAGACAAAACAAAACAAAACAAAATAAACTTTTAAATAAAGGACGAACGAAAAACGAACTTTGAGTCACTGCTGGCTGTTTTTCCAAAAATTACATTTCAAATATCCTAGATATAGCGAAAGTCCGCATTCCCGATGTTTCTTTTTGTCATGTTTTTTGGTGAAAATGTTTTTTTAATTAGGTATCAGAAACAAAAGCAAAAATAAGAAAATATACTGTTTCTTCCTACTTCCCCCCACCGCCGCCATCTACCATCATATCCACCTGTCTTGATTTTTCCTGACCATGGCGATGATGATGTAATGCAATTCAAGTTAAATTTATCCAAACTTTTCATTAGACACTCTCTTTCACTCTCTCTTCTTAAAAATGCACGTCCTTGATAGCTTACAACTGTATACAGGTACTATAAACTTCTTTAAGGATGCCACGTAATTTTCGTTTCTTTTGTTTTCAAAAAAATGAAAAATAAAGAGAAGAAGAATGAAAAAAATACCTTCATCGACACAAAATGAAGGTGAAATTTTTCTTGGCTTTTGTCTTGAAACCTGAATTTATGTAATTAAAAAAATTATATAAATAATGACAAGATATGAAATTTTAATCTAAGATTCTTTCTTTCTTTTATTTGCTATAAGAATATCTATCTATAGCTTTGTCTGGATTTTTTATGAATGGTTTTGAATCATGGCATCATCGTTATTAATCTGGATGTTTTATCGTAAAGAAAAAAATGAGAAAATATAGACAAAGGTTACTAAGCAGCTTCAAGATCGATAAAAATACCTATTTAAAATAAAAAGATGAAACTTAAGAGTAAATAATGAAAAAAAAAAACATCAACCAGAAAGTCAAAGTAACATAAATTCCTTAATCAGTTCCTAACTAGGAAAAAATAAGTTCCTCGATTTGTTTTTATAAATTTTGTGATAAATTTATTTATCAATAGTCACTGTTGTTCTAAGATTTTGTAAACCAGATAAGATAGTTTTTTAATTGGCACACAAAGTTGCATCAGTTCCTGAATTCAGTTTCAATTGAAATTTAATTTTTAATTTGGCGGAATTAAAAGTGCAACTTAAATTTAAAAGGTCCAAAATAACTTTTAATGTGTTGAAATTTTATTTTTTAGCTTATACGAGTATTTCTTCGTGTGTCCCTGTTTCATTGTTTTTAAGCGTATTGTATTTACTTACTTACTTAAGGTTGCGCTACAGTCCGGGGCGGACCTGGGCCTCAACCATCATGCGTCTCCAGCCAGCTCGGTCCCTAGCTAGCTGTTTTCAGTTTCACACGCCAAGTTGGTTGGGGTCTTCACTCACCTGCGTGAACCACCTGAGTCGCGGTCTTCCTATACTGCGACGGCCGTCCTTCGGGATTGGATTCGAAGACCTTTCGGGCTGGAGCATTGATGTCCATTTGCTCTACATGACCCAGCCATCTAAGTCGTTGGACTTTAATTATGTTAACCAGGTCAGTGTCGCTGTACAGCACGTACAGTTCGTCGTTATATCTTCTCCTCCATTCTCCATCTATGCGTACGGGACCAAAAATCACCCGAAGAATTTTTCTATCGATGCATCTCATCTTTCTTTAACAGGGTCCAGGCCTCAGCGCCATAAATGAGATTTTAGATGCTCGAGAGAGGACTTTACTACTCAATTGCCTTCTAAGTCCAAAGAAGCAGCTATTTTCAAGAGTTATTCTTCGTTTGATTTCAGCGCTGGTGTCGTTGTCTGTGTTTATAGCGGTGCCTAGGTAGACAAAGTCCTCAACTACCTCAAAGTTATAGCTGTCCATGTTGACGTTTTGTCCAAGACGTCGTTGTTCAATGTCCTTTTTTAATGACAGCATATACTTGGTCCGTCGCAATGCTCAGAAACGCTCCACTGATGATGTCAATATCCTCTGCGTATCCGAGTAATTGGATGGACCTTTGGAAGATTGTGCCTCTAGTGTTGATGGTTGAGTTTTGCACAATTCTTTCCATAACGATATTGAAGAAGTTGCATAACAGTGCATCGCCTTGTCTTAAACCTTTTTTGACATCAAATGCATCGGTGAGATCTTTTGCGACCTTGCTAGAGCAGCGTGTATTCTCCATCGTCATTCCACACAAACGGATAAGTTTGACAGGGATGCCAAAACTAGACATTGGTCTGTAGAGATCTTCCCTATAGATGCTGTCATACGCGGCTTTAAAATCGATAAAGAGATGGTGGGTATCAATTTGAAGTTCCTGGGTTTTTTCTAAGATCTGCCGTAGTGTGAATATTTGGTCGATAGTGGACTTTCCTGGTCTGAAGCCACATTGATAAGGACCTATTAGGTTGTTGACGAACGGCTTCAGACGTTCACACAATACGGCAGAGAGGATCTTATATGCAATGTTAAGGAGACTGATGCTTCTCTAGTTGGCGCAATTTAGAGGATCTCCTTTCTTATGTATTGGACAAACTATGCTGAGATTCCACTAATCGGGCATGCTTTCTTCCGACCATATTTTGCGGATGAGTTGGTGCATTCTCCCTACCAAATCATCGCCTGCTGCTTTGAATAGTTCAGCAGTGATGCCGTCAGCTCTAGCAGCTTTGTATGACTTCAGTTTAGATATAGCAATCTTCACTTCATCGAGGTCGGTAGGCGGAATTGTTGATCTGCGTCGCCTAGGTTGAGTGGTTCTACCTCCCTTACAGTGGAATTAGGTTCGTCATCGCCGTTATACTATTTGGAGAAGTGGTATTTCCATATTCTCAACAAAGAACGCGGTTCTATACTATGATGTTCCCCTGATTGTCCTTACAGGCTTCGGTTCGTGGCTAGTACCCTTGGGAAGTTTTGTACCTTTTGGTAAAATTTACGAACCTCATTTCCCGTTCGCGCGCTTCTCATGGTCTCTTTTTATCCATCTAAGAAGCCGGTGTTCCTCTCCCCTCTTGTGCTTGTAGAGTTCGCGAGCAGCTCTGGTCCTTCTGTGCAGCATATTGTATTTGGTGGAGTTTAATTTTCAAAAGCGAACTTAAAGAAAACCAAAATTTCAATACAAAAATTTGCAAGACGTTTCAAACACGACATGATCATAAATTGTCGCAATTCATTCTTAAGAAGCTGCGTAGTACTTTTGTTTTGTCTTAAAATATTTAAATAGTGATGGTACACTTGGGCGTATACGCATTAAAAAAAATTCTTTTAATTTTTCTTAGTTAGGTTCATTAATTTTCTAAATAAGTTACTATTGCTTTGCTATATTTATTTTAAGGTCAATATTAATTTTTTCTAAATAACAAACCATTGATGAGATATTTTTTATATTTTCTAAAAGATTGTGGAGAGATATTTATAGAATGCCAACAACTTTAGTTGATATTTCAATAATGTTTTATTCAATCGATCTTTCAAAAAAATACTTTTCCTTCCATCATTATCATTATCCGCTCGACAAACGGGATCCATTCAAGGCCTCATACAACAAGTCCCTCCATTTATTCCGATCGCGAGGCGACGCCATCCAGTTGCGTAGCCCAAGACTTTGGGTGTCCTTGTTTACGCCATTTTTCAAGCGTAAGCATAAAGCTGCCATGCTCTCGCCTACCATAAAATGTACAACAAAGCAGCCCACCGGAGTTCACAAAGCTTATTTTCTGTCACAATATTAGCATCGAGGTAGATTGCATACAGTCTTTAATTATATTTTTTCTGAAATCCACCTTCCGCACATAAGGGACCACCAATTCTTCGCAGGAACTTTCTCTTGAACACGCCTTTTACTAAGCACACAGGTCTCGGAACCATTTGTGAGTACTGGCAGAACCATAGTCCTGTACAGCAATAGCGTACAAATTATGCTAAGGTTTCTAGAATTAAGAAACTTTGACAGACTGAAGTTGGTTTTGAGCAACGGCTCTCGTATTTCTTCTTCTATATTGTTATCGGCTGCTACCATTGACCCAAAGTATTTGAAGGATTGTAGTTCGTCAAATTCATGCTCCGTTTAATTGATTGTTTGTCAACAATTTTTTTTCTCGCAGTCGACGCCACCATGTACTTTATTTTTCCTTCGCAATCGTTTCAAAAACAGAGGATCCCTCCTGTTCCACAAAGAAA
The DNA here is from genome assembly GCA_920104205.1 of Eupeodes latifasciatus. NCBI lineage: Eukaryota > Metazoa > Arthropoda > Insecta > Diptera > Syrphidae > Eupeodes > Eupeodes latifasciatus. Next base: position 136,993,130 of record OV049925.1, on the reverse strand, counting down.
ATTGTCCTCCATCTTAATGTTTTCGATTGAAAATCACTTTAAAACAAACATTTCGTCTAACCTACTTACGCTTTAAAAGTCTCGACCTTTCATGGATTATTTTTCCCACAATATACACAAGTGAAGTGTCTTAGACTGCATTAGACATCGGGTAGCAAAGCAAACGTGTATCAGCTTAAGGGTGTGTATTTGTATAAATATTCTATACGATTCTACTTGAATACTTAACTAAAGCATGTGTATTCCAGACTCACTTAAAGCTTCTCAACACTGCCCCAAATATAAAAAAAAACATATGACTTTTTCATGTTCACTATTCCTTAAAGCCTTAAGCATTTACAGACATGCGAAGGTAGTTTATTCTTTTGTCCACATAATTTAATGAACTAGTTTAAAAACCCCGCTTCATCAAATCCCTAAAGTATCTACTCAATGCGCCCAATGTAGAGCATACGCTACGCAACATTCACGCATATCCTTAAAGTCAAGAGCATTTATAAAATTCCTGCAACCTACTTTCCTTCGAAACGTCTATAATAAATTCTTCAAGTTTAGTAAATGTGTTATGTTCTCTTTAAAAAATAAAAAAAAAACTTTTATTAATAAATGCACATACCTGTTGCTGTTTTGAAAAGATTAAAAATCTTCTTTTACTCTTCACAAAAAAAAAAAAAAAACAGAACAAAACCTTGTGATTGTGTATTTATAAATTTCATTAAAAAAAATATGTTTTCAAAAAAATCTACCAATCTTTTCATTCAAGTGTCAATTAAAAAAGTAAACTAAAACATCAAAAGAAAACGAAAAAATCCAAGTCGATTCCGGGGAAAAAACAACATCTCTTGAGTAAGGAAACAAGCCTCTCTCGCTCTTTTTTGCTTTCCCGCTGGATCGTTGGCTTGTTGGGCTCCGCGTGCTTTTTCATCATCATCATCTTGGCTTTTCATCAAAAGTGACCCAGTTTACTTTGAAAAGTCTTCTTTAATTTAATTTTTTTTACTTGTTTTTTTTGAACATACATATACTTAACCGCAAGCATATCCTTTTCCTTGCGTTTTATACTCAACTCCAGCGGCCACAATAAACAGACTTTATAGTATATACCCACCTATATATACATACATATTTACAGAAATGAAAAGTAAAACAAAATTGAGCTGGATTTTTTCATTTTCGCATTTCCACATGAAATAAACTTCAAACTCACACAAAAAGGCTGACAATTAAAAATAAAAAGTTAAAAAATAAAGAAAGGAACAAAAATTCACACACACCCATTCATATAACGCTAAAAGGAATTTAGTCTTACGTCTATACAGTAGGTCCTGTTTCTGGTCCTTATATAGTATAGTGGGAGGACGAACTATGTAGTATATTCATATACCTAGTTCTTTTTGTATGTTGTAAAGGAAGTCGCTTTTGCATCTAGTTTTTTCCTTAGATGTGCATTTAACTGTTTCTAGGACGACCGACATGGCATGCCATGTCATCATCTCACTATTAGAGTAGTTCCTTGCTAGTAGCAGCTTTTCTTATTCCATCATTCTTCATTCAGCTATAGGCCAACATCAGCAGTCATAGTGATGCAGTCGCGAAATATGGAAGAGCGAAAAACTAAAACTGAAACTGAAAGAAAAAATTACGTTTAACTGTCAAAATGCCAAAGATGTCAGAAATGAATGATTTAAGAAGTGTCTATTTTTTTCTGTGTTAAGTGCATAGTTTTCAGTTTCAAAAACAGGCAACTAAGCATGACACTTTATTAAGCTTTGAATAAAGAGAATGAGGTACAAGGAATATTTATTAAAAAAATATCTGCAACTTTTAATTGATTGTCTTTGGTCCACTGTTATTTTTTTGTTGGCGTTCACTTTTCCCCAGGGACGGATTTGTTTGAGTTTGAAACTTTACTTTGTTTTGTATTTTTTTCTTAGAATGTTTAAAAGTCTAAGGTTTAATTTGTTGAATTTTAAGTTATAAAAAGAATTATTTCTAAAACCTGCAACATTCAGTTAATGTTTTTCACTTTTTCCCAGGGGTGGATTTGCTTAAACGTGATTTTTTTGTTTTTTGTATTCTTCTTGAGTCTTAAAGATTCTAAGGTTAATTTTGTGACACTCCCTTTTTAATTTTAAATTGTATTTTTAAGAGGAAAATTCATAAGGTTTTATAAAAGCACTAGCTGACCCGGCCACAAGTGTATATGTTTTATTTTGAAACCTTATTTGTTTAAATCGGTTTAGTGTGAGAGCCTGGAAAGGGAGACTTACTAACGAAATAAGGGCGTTTAGATGTTGAAATGGGATAAAACAATCTTTGTGCGAGGTATTAACAAAATTATTTTTTTTATTTGAAAGGCTCATGTATGCCATTAAGTGTGGAATATGACATCATTCAAATGCCCGCCTCGACTTCTTACGGCGCGGCACGGATCCGAGTGGTTCAATTTTCAATGACTCTTCCGCATAGGTCCGGCTGAATTGTAGCGATGGAATGTGTTATGTTCACCTTTAGGGCATCGGTCGATTGTGGTTTATTTGCATAGACCTGCAACTTCAAGAAACCCCACAGGAAAAAGTCTAGCGGGGTCACATCGTATGACCTTGGTGGCCAATTCACATCACTCCTGAGAGAGATAACCTTACCCTCAAATTGTTCATGCAAAATGTTAATCGTGGCGTTTGCTATGTGGCATGTAGGGCCGTCCTTCTGGAGCCACATGTCGTCTAGGTCCATATGGTTCAATTTGGGCCATAAGAAATTAGTTATCATCGTTATGTAGCGCTTGCTGTTGACGGTGACTGCCTCAATAACGTCGTGTTCAAAAAAGTACTGAAAAGTTACGCCACTGCCGGCCGGACTCAAATTCACCGCAAACGGTAACTTTTTGAGGATTCATTATCACCTGGTGAACCTCGAGTGGGTTGGTGTCGTCCCATATACTACAATTTTGCTTGTTAACACAGCCATCCATCATCCAAAAATGCGCCTCGTCACTAAAGATGAATTTTCGGCCAAAATTGGGGTCCTCTTCCAAACGTATTGAAGCCGCGTCAGCGAACAAACGGCGTTTTCTATGGTACGTTTGAGCTTCTGGGTCAGTAGGATCTTGTAAGGGTGTAGGGAGGCCCAAGTCCCGACGCAAAATTCACCAAGTTGAAGTCTGCGAAAGGGCGAGTTCTTGTTCACGTCGAGGAATAGACTGCCTCAGGTTCTGCTGTACACTTTCACGGACCGCGATGATTTTTTCGGCCGATCTTGCGTTCCTTGAACGTACGGGTGTTGGCTGATTGTTTTACTGAACCGGTCGTCTCAAATTTGCATACCAAACGTTGAAGAGTCGATTTTGAAAGGCCACCACGTCTACCGTAAAATGGTCACAATGCGCTCAACTTTTGCCTTAACAAACACTCATTTTGATAATAAAGTCTTATCAATTGAACGTGCTGTTCAATCGTGTAACTTGCCATGATGATTTGGCATAAACAACGGAATAATAAACAAAACATTTGACAGATGTCACCAAAACAAAATGGCCGCCAACAAAATGGGCCCCAAAATCTACCCGACTAATAAATAATAATATAATAAATAATATTGCGATCATAAATTGAGATGTAAGCTTTCAAGCTTAATATTGCGATCATAAATTGAGACGTAAGCTTTAAGTTGAATCGCACTGCACACGGTGTACAAATTTAATTAAAATCGGCTAAGTAGTTTAGGAGTCCATTGCGGACAAACATCGTTACACGTAATTTTTTATATATTAAGACTACAAATTTATAACTTTAAAAACGAAATTAAGGTTATTGGGAGTACAGGTTAAGTTAATCAAACTTAAGTTCTTCTGTCATTTAAAATATGAAATTTTGTATCAAAGCTTATGAAATTTCCTTTGTAATGGCGATTTTGAAATGGGCGGACATTGAATACATTTTACATAGTTAAGGATTTAATAAAAAAAAGGTAGGTTTTTAAGAGTTCGCTGGTGGTTTTGAAACTACATAAAGCGCCCTTTTTAATTTACTTTTACCTAAATGATGACTCCATTCGTAGTAAGGTCCTTTTTCCAGTAATTCAAGGTATGTATTTTTTTTTTCCACTTTTACACCAAAACTAACACAGCACCTAACTACACCTAGTTTTTAATTAAAAAAAAAGATAATATAGAAAACCCATTTTCAAGTTGAAATTAAAAAACTAGAAAACATTAGAAAATAATAAAAACTAACGTTGATAGTTGATAGAGCTTTGAAACAGTCTTTCTTTTTTTGCATGCAAAGCGAATGTCAATTTGACGTAGGAAAAAAAAAAAAACACAAACAAAATATAACGAGAGCGTTGTCGCATTATAAATTTTTTTATATCGTCCCTGTCTAGTCCTTGTTGTCAAGGCAATTTTTCTATTCAGCAATATTAACGGAGATTTTTTTATATCTTTTTTTTCCACTCCCCCCTCCTCTACAAACGCTTATTTCATCCTCAAAAACCGCAACATGGATACTTGAAAAAAAAAAAAATAAAGTTCTTATACTCGTATTTGTGGTCTATAACCGACGACGAGAGGCGCATATTAAATATCCAGGACCTGATGATGATGTTCGGGAGAATATCATAAACTACGATGACGAAGGTGGCGGCGAGGATGATATGACAGCCTTTGATATAACGCCATTACAAATTCCTATCGGTGGACCAATGCCAGAGTTGGCTCCATGCAAAATGCCAATTATGTGTAAGTTATTATCCTTTTTTTTAAGTCGTCCTTATTTTACATTTTTCTGTTATTATTATGTTGCTGTATATTTCTTTTTTAATGAATATAATTTAGTGTTTGAAACATCGCTCGTCGTCGTTTCCCTTGAAAGATTTTTAATTTTTCTTGTTTCTCTTTCCCCCTTTTTTTCTTGTTGGTTGAAAATATTTCAATCTAGATCCTGTAATGACATTGATGCCAGGCCAGGAGCCAAATGTTGGCATCTTCATTGAGGAACATAAAAAGCGCGCTGATAGTGACCCCAATGCCCCGCCATTTGATGACCTAAGAAATTATGCCTACGAGGGTGGCGGCAGTACTGCTGGATCTTTGAGTTCATTAGCGTCAGGTAAGTTTTATTTATTTTTCGTTTCTGGTGTTACATTTTCATTATCGTGAATATTGTGTTGAGGTTATTTTTAACCTGTCTTCTGTTTCAAAAATAAATGTTTTTTTTTTTAAAAAAAAAAAGGTTAGTAGAGCGTTAAAAACTTACTTACTCACTTCTACCGGCCGGCGGGGGTTTATACAGACAGATATTATAATAAACTTGGCCCATTTGTGGGTTATTGTTTGGTCGTTAAGTGGGGCATTAAAAATTATTTGGTAGTTAGGTTACGATGATAGCACATTTTTAAAAGATAAACTTTACTGTGAATATTAATATATATATTTTTTTGTTTTTGCAAAGAAAGTAGGCTTAACATTTTGTAGGTTTTTCATCCGCACAGATGATTAGATGATTTTAAAAAAGATTTTTACATTGTTAAAATTTTTGGGTTGAACTTTTGGTTAGTTGGCCTTTGACAAAATATAAATATGCAGGTTAACATCTTGTGATTATTTTTAAGAGTTTTTGGTTCTTTTCAAGAAATTTTTGAAAGGTAATATAAATGACAAGGTGAAAACGCTACTTTATATTGGAGATGAATCAAAAAGCAGTATGACGAGTGTCTTAAGTGTTGTAATTAAGAAATCTAAAGGCACTTTCCCTACGTTAGAAGTGAGTAAGAATATAACATTAACCTTTTTTTAAGGAGATATTTATTATGGGAGTGAAAGCTACACAAGTATAAAAAAGAAAATGAATTAAGATTTAATACCATTCAATTAAAACAAGGGGTGATAAATTAGGATTTAATACCATTTATTTAAAACAAAAGCTGATAAATCGATTTTTATGTTAAATTGACTAAAATTTCACAATTTTAATGTTTATAACGCTATTTTTTATTTTTGTCTTCATTTTATGTTCCTACAACTTTTAAACTTCCCATAGGAAGTTATTGTAATGGGTGCGATTTGTCAAATTGAAAATTTTGACATTTCTCGACGTTTCAAGGTAACTAGAGTCGAAATAAAAGATTTTTAGAAAGATGTCTCTGCGTGCGTGTGTACGTATGTACGTTCGTACGTCCGTACGTAAGCGACGTTTTTTTCGTCCTCCATAGCTCAAGAACCAGAAGAGATATCAACTTCAAATAAATTTTGTTATATAGATAATAAGGCAGAAAGATGCAGAAAAGCCTCTCAAGAAAATTGCATGGGTGTTTTTTTTACCATTGCAGTTTAAAAAAAAAGTGACAATTTTGGTTAGCCCTAAATATCTCATGAACCAATGATCCTAGAGACTTGAATTAAATTTTATTATATATATTGTAACGTAGTACAAAACAATTATGTTTTTGGAAAAACATCCAATTAACGGTTTTTTTTATAAATCAAAAAAAAATTTGTCAGCTCGAAAATTTTACGACCAAAATATGATTTATCTCCAAAACAATTTTGTGCAACGAAGAATAATGTTTTTGACATCTACTAAAATTTTGAGAAAAATCTAATTGACAGTTTTTTTTTATAAAAAATAAAATCCTAAAAAAAAATTTACTCATAGTTGGTAAAAATTGAATTTCGACTCAAATATCTTTTCAAAAACTTGAGATTAAGGCTTCAAACTTTCTTATCTTATAAGAAATATTGTTTTAAACATTCTGAAAAATGTTGAGAAAAATCGAACTGACAGTTTAAAAAAAAAATAAAAACCTAAAAAAATTAATAAAAGTTGGTAAAAATTGATTTTCGACTCAAATAATTTTTCAAAAATTTGAGATAATGGCTTCTAACTAATTTAACTTATAAGAAATATTGTTTTCAACATTCGATAAAATTTTGTGAAAAATCGAATTGTCAGTTTTTTTTACAAAAAATAAAAACTTAAAAAAAAAAACAGTACTAAAACTTGGTATAAATTTACTTTCGACTCCAATAGCTTTTCTAAAATTAGAAATATTGGCTTCAAACTTATTTTATTTCACAGAAAATATTGTTTTCGATATTCAGTAATTTTTTTATAAAAAATCCAACAGTCCCATTTTTCATAAAAAAATAAAATCTACAAAAAATAGTACGCAAATTTGGTAAAAATTGATACATTAGACAAACTTTTAAGCAAGACAAATCGACAGACGGGATGGGAAGTTATCAGTGTGGGTCGCATCGCAGCCTCTTTTTTTCTTATAAATTAGTTTTGTAGTCTGAAAGTTGAATATATTTATTATTAGAAATTATTCCTATAGGTGGTTAAATTTTAAGGGCCGATGTTGATTTTGAATAAAAAATAAATTATTTAAAAATCACTGATATTCTATTTATTAAATTATTTAAAAATCACTGATATTCTGACCATTGACGACGCACGCTTGATATGATCAAGAGGCTTTAGTTCTTGAGTGAATTGCACCTTGCAAGCTTGTAAAAGCAAAAATTACAAAGGACACAATATGCATTTTGATTTAAACTCCCATTTTCAAAATAAGCCTGAATAACTTTAACGCGTTGCTTGATTGTGTATCTTTCCATGGATCGAATTGAGTTAGTCTGAAATTGAGAGGTTAGGTTAGGGTACGTTAAAGTGGCTGCCCGTCATGGAGTAGGACGAACGTAGGCCAGTTTAATGAGCCATTTTGTGATACCACATGAATCTTGAGGCTTTCTTCTAAGCTCAATGAAACCCGTTTGAGTCCCTTACGAAACGTGAGAGGCTGATTATGCTAATATGATTAAGATCGTTATAGAAGAATTCTCCTAGGTAGTTCTTGGGTTTTTGAGCTATAGCAGGGCATGGACAGAGAAGGTGAAGAACTGTTTCCTCCTCTTCCTCATCCATACAGCTTCTGCAAAATTCATTTGAGAATACGCCTAGGCGCTTGGCATGCTGTCCTATTAGACAGTGCCCGGTTATGACACCGATTATCGAGCTTATATGCGATCGGCTTAGAGACAGCAAGCACCTCGATTGCTTTAAATCTTGTGTAGGCCGTGGTGATGTTGTTCCACCTGGTGTTTGCCTTCTTCATAGCGTCTTGCATTAGAAATATTTTACAAGTATAGCGATTGCTTTGCCAGCATTTGCCAAATGTGGTAGAATGGGTTGTACTGTACCGTTCTTGGCGAGTTCATCTGCCTTACAGTTACCCGGAATGTTTCTATGGCCCGGCATCCAGCAAAGGTGAATATTAAACTGTTGTGCCATTTCCATTAGAGATGATCGAAAGTTATGGACTGTTATAGAGTTTGTAGAGACAGACAGTCCAGAGATTTGATAGCGACCTGACTATCTGAGAAAATACGGATATCAGATATTGATATCATGTTTTTTTTTTAATCCAGGACAATACTTCTTTTGTCGTTAAAAGTTCCACCTGGAACACACGCTACAATGATTGGGAAGGCGGAATGAGAGACTTAATTTCAGTCGTTCAGAGTACACACCTCCACCAACCCCTTCTTTTGTTTTTGATCCATCTGTATAAAAATGGACTGACTTGTCTTCCAGAAATGCCCTATCCTGGAATCTGGAAGTTTCTGTCAAATTGCAGGCGGGGGATGGTGTAGTCTGTGTGCTTTGGAATTGATTCTAAATATACCTAAGAGTTACGGAGTGGCCAATGTTTTTGTTAATCCACTGCGACGAAGCTTTGAGTCAAATAGCAGAGCTTGCAGCTATTTGTTTGCTAAATATATCAAGAGGTGTTAGGAAGAGTAGGGTGTCGCAGATGGAGTCGTGCAAAGCGATCCGCTTATACATAGACACGCTGAACGTTGGAATTTATTTATTTTGTCGCGGTTTATAGCTTTTTCTAAAGCAGTCCATCATACTGCCACACCGTACATTAAACTCGGTCGCCCACAGAAGGATCGCCATGGAAGATCGCTTAGATTTCCTTAGTGGCTTCTTATAAATTCTTAGACATTCTTTGAAAGAATCCCAGTGAGAGGCTAGTCTTATGGCTTTGTCTCAGTTAAAGAGTCTCCTACATTCTCCTCTGAGCGACTCGAGATCTGAGGCCTACCATTGTGGTTTCCTCTTTCCTCTTATGAGTAAAAGTGGACAAGCAATTTCTAGCGATCTATTCATAGCTAATGTTAGGTCATTGACTTTTTGTTAAGTTCAATAGTATTAGAGGAAGGACTAAATAGTCCATATTTTAGTAAACTTTGTAATGTGTTACTGTACATATGTAGCCTAGTCAGTTTTCCGATAATTTTAAAAAGTCAATGGACCAGGGTTTTTAAGTTGAGAAATTTTAAATTAAATGCAGAAAAAAACTTGACATTTACTTAGGTGTAATTCACATTCAACATAGGCCCCTTAAATGTAACCACGCTTTATTTCTTATTTTCGATAAAAATCGTACCTACTTAATTACATTCCTTGTTGAGTAATAACTTATTTTCGGACAACTTTTTGAGGTTATTAGTGCTAGGTACTTTTAAAACTAACCAATTAACAAAAAAAACATTCTTAAACAATTTTGTTTTATTTTTATTTTTATTTCACATTTCAGGTACCGATGATGAACAACATGAATACGATTACCTTGGAGCGTGGGGTCCACGTTTCGATAAACTAGCCAACATGTATGGCCCTGAAGTCAATCCAGACTTAGAGTTGTAAATCTCACAAAAATTAAATTAAGGCATAACAATAATAAAACCAGACAAAAATACTTAATTTAAAACAAAACAAAATACAACATTAAATTAAAACCAAAAAACATAAATATTAACCAACGGGATTTACACAACAACACAAATAAATATAAAAACCGAGACATACTCAACAAGAAGAAAAAAAAAAGCGTAAAAAATCTTAATCCAATATTTTTTTTTTTCAAAAAAAAAAAAAAAAAAAAAACGCAACGGATATTACTTTATTGTATAGTTAAAAAATAATGAGACATATATAAACAAAAATACGAAAATTTAACATGACAAGTAAAAGAAAAACAAAAACAATTGCATATTAATAACGAAAACCCTTTTCGCTCATTAAAAAATAAGTTTTTAATTTTTAAGTAATTATTATTAATTTTTTGTTGTTTATTTTATTTTGTGTTTTTTTTCTTTTAATTAAAGAAAAAAAAAAAAAAAAACAAAACTTAATACCAAAGTGTATTGTTATTATTTATTTAAAAAAATACATTTGATTCATCATCTTTTTTACATTTTTTTTAAAATTTAATACTCTATAGTAAAAATCATTTAAATGAAAAAATTACGAATACATACATAAACTTATATTTAACTTCTTTAAACCAAAAAAAAAGGGAAAAACTTAAAAAATATATACAAGTGCATATTGCGATATATTTAGTAAGTATATTTACATAAACAATTTACCAATTAGTTTTGTACTTTTCTCCCTCGAAGCAAAAACAAAAAACTTGACATAAACTTATTAAAAATAAAAAAAAAAAACAAAGTTGGAAAATAAAATAAAAATGAATTAAAATTAAATTTAAAGTTAAAAAAGATGAATTTTAGAAAGTAAGTATAAATTTAATGCCAGTACCTATTCATAAAATAAAATACAAAAAATAAAGTGTATGCGTAAAAATAAGTTTTCAAAAATAAACAAAAATAAAATACACCAATGCAATCCCTATGCATATGAAATTTCCAAGCAAAATTAAAAAATTAAGTGAAAGGTTATAAAAATAAATTTAAAAAAAATAAAACCCTTCACCAAAACAGAGTTGTGGTTAAGTAATTATTATAAAAATTAGTATCTAAACAAAAAAAAAATGAAAATTTACCCAAAGACTGTTTTCGTTCCATCATATGATATTGTAGGCGGCGAAGAAAGTTATTAAAATTAAACACACAACAAAATATTTAAGAACTCATTATATAAAAAATGAACATTTACATACCTACGAGATACTTCAATTAATGTCATTTCCATAATTTTGACAGATTCAATCTCAGAAAGTTTAATTATAAAGATATATTCGATGCCAGAGAGACCATATTTTCAAATAAAAAATGTGAATAGCAAATTATCACTAACAGCACACAGTCAAATTGGATTAAAAAAACATTAACAAAGTAAAAAATAAAAAAAGTATTTTTAAAAATCTCTGGTTATATGTCCCATGATATTTCTCTTTATCCATCCCATTTTTTCAATGAAAAATAAAATCACAATTTCACACACACACATACTCACCATCCATAATACACCACATACACACACCTACACCACATTCTTTAAATATAAAATAACAACAAAATAAAAAAATAAAACAGAATTACTTTAGAAAACTTAGCGCAATTGGTAATGTACATAGAATAGAAAGTATATAAAATTAAAGATTATATTAAAAATTATATATAAATAAATAATAAACAAAAATATATATATAAAAAAAACAACCTTAGTTTAAGAACTAATATAATTTAATAAATAAAGAAAAAAATAGGAATGTAAATTACATGGTACATCCCTATATGATAAAGAAATAAATTGATGTAGTGTTGAATATAAATTTAAAAATACGAAAAGAAATAAATTTAAAACAAATAAAAAATGAAAACTATGAGATTTTAGATTTAACGAAAAAAAAAAAAATAACAGGAAGTGGGAGTTGATGAAACAAAAACAGTATTTTTATGATTCAATGATATTTAATAATAATAACAAAAAAAAATTATATAAAATTTCTTAAAACTAAATTGCACTTTTAAGTTTTTCTTATATTTTTAAAAATATAAAACTAGTATAAGAATACTTGTATAGCTGTTTGAATGTTTTATTAATTTTTAATTTTTTTCCAATGCTGCTTACCAAATAAATATTAGTTTTTCAATAGAATTATTTAATTTGAGCTTAATTTAAATTTAACTTATCTAGAACTTAGTTCATGGTAAAGAAAAGATGTCAACAGAAATTGAAGAGTTTCCCTTCAAAATTGATTCGACTGGTTACTTGTGAACAGCAGAAATAAAACATTAAAGGTAATAATTTTAATTTAAGTTAAATTTGATATTTAAAAAATTTGACATATGTCAAAAATTAACTGTCACTTTAAGAGAGACATAATTTTTTAATCTGTCAAAAATTAAGGTGTCACTTTCAGACAGATTTATTTTTTAAAATTTGTATAATTCTAGAAAACTGCATTTGGAATCTGTCAAAAATTCAGTTTTCACTTTTAGACAGAAATTTTTGTAATTCAAGACAATTTCATTTCTAATCTGTCAAAAATTTATTTTTTACTTTAAAAATGATTTGCTCTTTAATATTTTTGTAACTCTATGCAATTTCATTTAGAATTTGGTAAATATTAAGTTGTCACTTTTGCGACAGATTATTTCTTTTAACTTTTTTTTTAAGTTTCTGTCAACTATTTTTGAAAGCCTGCCAAACCAGTCAACATTTTTTTTTTGCAATCTTTAAAGTGACAAGCAAAGTTCTGTCTTGAAATATTTCTTGACTCTTTGCTTAACTGTCAATTTTGACGTTAAAATAGAAGAATTGTGTCAGAAAATAGGATGAAGTAGTCGACTTTTCTAATATTAATGACGTTTCATTAAAAGACTCATATGTCATCGTTATTTTTAAGTACACTTTGTCAACAAAAAAACTCTTTCTTTACTTTGACTTTGTTTTTCTCTTTTTGTTTGTAAAATATATTTTTTTTTTTTTTAAATTTTGCTTTGTACATTCTCTTAAAATGAATTTTTAAAATTAAGTTTTAACAAAAGAAAAATCATACCTAAGACTAGTTTGAATTGATTTATAGACATTACATATTTTACAAAATAATTATAAGAAAATCATATAAAAACAAAAAACATTTAATTTTAACAAAAAAAAAAACTTAAAATTAGTAAAGTGTGAAAGATGTGAGAACTAGAATTAAAAAAAAGAAATAAAAATAAATAATGAATTAAAACATCAAAAAATATATATAAAATTATAACATAATTTAATTCAGGGATGAACGCGTTGATGGTGTGAGTGTAGGTATGTTAAAAGTTTTTTTTTTTCTTTTTAACTATTCTATTTTTATTTTGATAATTTTGGTTTTTAATTCTTCATTTTTATAATCATCGCTTTTAAGGATGATGATGATTTTGTTTCTAAAAAAAAAAAACAAAAACAACAAAGAATATTTAATAAATTGTCATACAATTTTTGTGTAATTTAACTGCACCATAATATTTGCTAAAAGAAAACAAATTCCTTTAAAGTCTTAAAAAAAACACTGAAAAAAAAAACAATTATATGTACTCAAAAAGAATAAACTAATAAAACAAAATAAAATTTAATATTAATTCTATTTCTTTTAAATTCAGATTTTTGGTTTAAAATTTAATAATTATTGCATTATTTTTTTTTTAAATTATATTTAATTTTGTATCGCCTTATGTCTTGCCATAGTATTTAATTATCATACGTTACTAAAATAATTGTTGTTAATTTTTTAGTAGAAAAAAGAATTAATTATCAATTTATAGAACAAAATATTTAAAATCCGAAGTCTCACTAGAAAAACCAAGTAAAAAGGATATAATAACAGCACTGCCAAAGTAAACTTACTTCAAGGTATATTATCAACACTCATATATGATTTCTTTTAATTAAGACGCCAACAATTTTTTAATTAATTATTTTTTTATTTTTGATACAATTATTCCAACAATACGCATAGTTTAGATTTTATACAGTTTTTTTTTGTTTTCTTAAATAAAATAAAATAAAATAAAAAGACAACAATTTATTATTTGCAAAAGTTAAATTTTATTTTAAAACAAATTAAGTTCAAATGAATACATTTTTTAATTTACCTGTGATTCTAAATTTATATTTAATTAAATACAACTACAACAAAAAGAATACTGTAGGGGCAATCCAATAACAAACAAACAAAATAACGAAAAATATAAAATTAACTTAATATGAGATCTACCGGTAAGAAACATAACAAACATGTACTTCTCTACTTTATAACAAAAACAAATATTATTATGTCAATATTTATATTATATACACAAGTGAACTAGTTTAATTTTTGTATGAATATTTTTTAAGTTTATAAGTTTTTTCTTTTGTACTAAAAATATTTAATAAATATATATACACATATATATGTATATTATGTAATAATAAGGATATAATGGCTTTTTTTTCTTTTTTTTTTGAAATTTTTAATTTTCTATATAAATAATTATTATAATAATTTTTATTTTCTGTAAACATATAAAATTGAAAGAGAAAAAGAAAATTAAATGAAAATAAAAATGATGAAACAAGATGAAAAAAGAAAAACAAAATAACACTTATATAAATATAACTTTTTTTTATAATGCAAAAAGTAACGAGAAAAAATAATAAACAACAAAAAATGAGGAAAAAAATGAAATAGTAATACAAACAAAAAAAAATTATGAAAAATAAAATCTGTAATGTTATATGGAAAAATATAAAAATAAATGGTGTTTTATTACCCAAGAATATTTTGGGGATGCATGGAAGGATTTAAGGTTTATGGCCTTTTCAGTACCAGGGATGGAATCGTGTTATGGTAAGCAAGGATTTTTAAAGTCTCACTAAATTTTCAGGATGTAAGTTTTACTTACACTGTTTTTATGACAGTTAACGTTTTAGCCAATTCCATTATTTTAGAAAAAAAAAACCTTATAGATGTTTCTTCAAGAAATTTTGCAATGGCTCATTACTGTCAGAGGCAAAATAGGTCATTTCTGCAAAAGAGTCCACGAACAAAATTTTCCCACAAAATTTGCCAAAAAATTACATAGGCCATGCCCGCAAAATAGGGCATTCCTGCAAAAGAGGCCACGTCCAAAATTTGCCAATAAAATAATGTAGGCCACGCCCACAAAATAAGAAAATTAAATTGGACACGCCCCAACAAAATTAGCCACTCCCACAATTAAGCCACCCCCACAAAATTAACCAAGAAAAATAAATAGGCTACGCCCACAAATAAGCCACACCCACAATTAGGCCACGCCCACAAAATTAAATAGACCACGTCCACAAAATAAGCTATTCATACGATTAGGCCACACCCACAAAACTTGCCAAAAAATTAAATAGGCCACGCCCACAAAATATGTCATTCCTGCAAAAGAGGCCACGCCCAAAATTTGCCAAGAAAATAATGTAGGCCACACCCAAAAAATAAGAAGATTAAATAGGACACTCCCGAAAAATTAGCCACTCCCACAATTAGGCCACACCCACAAAATTTGCCAAGAAAATAATTTAGGCCACTCCCACAAAATAAAAAAATTAAATGGGACAGTCCCAAAAAATTAGTTACTTCCACAATTTAGCCACATCCACAAAATTTGCCAAGAAAATTAAATAGGACACGTCCAAAAAATAAGCCACAACCACAATTAGGACAGACCCACAAAATTTGCCAAACAAATAAATAAGCCACGCCCATAAAATATTCTATTTATGCAAAAGAGGCCACGCCCAAGATATGCCAAAAAATAAATAGGCTATGTTCACAGAATAAGCCACTCCCATAATTAGGCCATGTTGGTCTGAAAGATTTTACCTCTGGCGATGCTTTACCTGGTTTAGGTATAACAATGACATCTACAATTGACCAATGATATGGTACGTAGGTACCTTATTAACGCTTATGTTTTTTACATATTGTAGTTGTTTGAAAGCTATCGAGGGCTTTTCCTTCAAAACTTGAGCAGTGGTAAGATCGTTTCCTTGTGAGTTTTTATTAGATACCTTATAGGTATGTTGACAAAGTGCGTTTTACTTTTTTGGTAGTTACAAAAGGAATTTAACATTTGTCGTTTCTATCAACAAACTGTAAAGGATCTGTAGCCGTATTTCCTGTGAATGATTTAATTTGTTAACTTCCCATAGGGTCCGATTTGTGAAATTGAACATTTTGACATTTCTCGACGTTTTAAGGTCCGTATAGTCGAAATAAAAGATTTTTAGAAAGATGTCTGTGCGTGCGTGTGTGTACGTACGTTCGTACGTCCATGCATCCGCAACGTTTTTCTCGTTGTCGATAGCTCAAGAACCAGAAGAGATATCGAATTCAAATAAATTTTGTTATACAGATAATAAGGCAGAAAGATGCAGAAAGGGCTCACAAGAAAATTGCGTGGGTGATTTTTTTACCATAGCAGTTTAAAAAAAATGTGAAAATTTTGGTTTAACCTAAATATCTCATGAACCAATGACGCTAGAGACTTGAATTAAATTTTATATTATATATTGTAACGTAATACAAAATAAGTATATTTTTGGAAAAAAATCCAACTAACGGTTTTTTTTATAAATGAAAAAAACTGAAAAAAAAATTTGTCATCTCGAAAATTTTACGACTAAAATATGATTTCATCTCCAAAGCAATTTTGTGCAACGAAGAATAATGTTTTTGATATCTGATAGAATTTTGAGAAAAATCTAATTGACAGTTTTTTTATAAAAAATAAAAACCTTAAAAAAGCATTACTCAATGTTTTTAAAAATTGAATTTCGACTCAAATATCTTTTCAAAAACTTGATATTAAGGCATCAAACTTATTTTATCTTATAAGAAATATTGTTTTCAACATTCTGAAAAATGTTAAGTGTAAGAGACTTCATCTCTTACGATCATTTCTTTAATTAAGATTATTTGAAAGAATATATATTTCAAACACATGGCAACCCATTTACGATATCATGCACTTGCATAAATTTAAAGAGACAAGCTTTTCTAAATATTCTTATGTTTTATAAAACATATGTTATTATGTATTTTAAGAGTAATCTCTCAGCTTATGATAACAGAACTATCGAATGATATTCTTATGTTCTTACTATGTATTTATTTGGTTTTTACTGTTTTTGCTTCTTCTAAGCTTTCAAACAATGATATGTATGGTTTTTACTGTTTTTGCTTCTTCTAAGCTTTCAAACAATGAAATGTAAATTTAGTCTGAATAAAGATTTTGAACGATTAACATGTTTTTTTTTATGTAAAGTCTGCATGTTAGTTTTAATTTTGCTTGTTTTTTATATACGCTTTTGCATGCTTGCTTTTATAAAATAATAATTTTAATTGAAGAACGCTTACAATCTATCAGAAGTGAGATAAAGTCCTCGCATTTAATTGAATCGTGATTGCATGTTTTAACGATTAATTAATGTTTAAATTTTTTTGAATTCTTGCACGTAAAATTATTTTTAATTATGAATGCAAATGCACATGCTTTGAATTTTTTGCAAACTGCAAAAGTGCAAAAACTTAAAGAAAAGCTAGCTGAGATGAATTTGGCTACTCATGGTACAAAAACTACGCTTAAGGCTCGTTTAAACGAAGCCATCGAATCGCTTGAGCCTGATCAGGTGGAAATATTTTTCCCTGAGGCTGATGAAGAAGGTGAGACAAGTGGTGATGACGAGTCGGTAAATGATGATGATGCTGTGTCGCAGCGTCTAGAGAGGCTTCGAGAATTAGTGAAGAAAAAGGAAGAAATTGTTGCGTTGGAAAAACGTTTGGCTGAACTCAATGCTAACAGCCCTGTCCGTGAGTTTCCGCGTACTGGTTCTTTTCACTCGTCACGTGACATCGAAGATTCATTGCCTTTGTTCAGTGGTGATGATAATTACCCCATTATTAAGTGGATTCAGAACGTCGAGGACGCAATGGTCACTTACCACTTGACTGAGTCTGAATCTTTCATTTATTTTAAACGACTCCTCAAAGGTACCGCTAGGTTGTTCTTGCGGTCAAGGACGTTTCGTTCATGGCAAGAACTAAAAGTTGCTTTGATGTCCGAATTTCATCATCACACAACCGCAACAGACGTCCACAATACGTTGCGAAGTCGAAAGAAACGCAGAGACGAAAATTACCAGCAGTACGTATTGGCCATGCAGGAGATTTCTTCATCTGCAGAAATTGACGAGCAGGACTTGATTGCGTATATAATCAAGGGAATCCCAGATTCATTATTTAACAAGCAGCTTATGTTAACTGCAAATACCATCGCTGAGCTAAAGGGAATTCTACGCAAGTATGAAAAAATGAAGTCAGAAATGCAACCATCAACATCCTTTTACAACAGACCTGTACCCAATTCCAAACCTTTGCCACGTGCCGAAACAAAGGTTAAATGCTACAACTGTAATGAAGCTGGGCACATGTCAAACAACTGTCCTAAGCCTCCACGAGAAAAAGGTTCTTGTTTCCGTTGTGGACAAAAGGGGCACATCGTTACCAATTGCCCACAAAAATCTTCGGTTCTGGTTGTCCAGAATGAAAATTTATCTAATGAAACTCCAATTTCAACTTTGATGACCGATTTTCATGGAGTCTTGGAGTATGAGCTTGCTTCTGCGAATCGTGAGGCCGAAATTTTTGGAGTTCGCATGAACATCATGACAATCATTGATACTGGAAGTCCAATAAGCTTTATCCAGCAACAATATGTGCCACCATTTTTAATGACGTCACTTGAGCCATCGCCTTGCAGTTTTGTTGGTATTAATAATTCCAAATTGGATATCTTAGGTAATTTATTATGTAAAGTAAAATTTTATGCTAATTATGTTAGTTTTTGTATATATGTTGTGAGTGACAAAACAATGAACGATCCGATCATATTAGGTCGAGATTTTTTAAGAAAAACAAATATTAAGTTAATGATTGGAAATTCTAATACTAAATTAGTAAACGAAAGACCTGAGGTTAAAGAACTAGACAAAATTGAAAATGTTATTAATTACGAATTAATTGAAGATTTGAATAATGAATTTTATGATGAAGATTCTAACGGAAATTTTGAAGATTTAGATTTTGACGAACAAATTTTAAAAATTGATTTATGTAATAACCGCGACGAAACTCGTTCTTTAAAAATTAATGAAAAGTTATGTTATGATGATAAGATGCAGATAGAACGTTTAGTTTTCGGGAGTTTTACGACTAACGCAAAGTATTCGGATAACGGTTATGAAATGAAGATAGTTTTGACTAATCCTAACAGTTTTTTCAATTGCGCTCCTAGACGTCTACCATATGCACATAAGATTGAGTTGCAGAAAGTTTTAGACGAATTGCTTAAAAATAACATTATTCGTGAGAGTAACTCATCGTTTGCGTCTCCGATAGTGTTGACAAAAAAAAAGACAGGTGAAGTTCGACTTTGTGTTGATTACCGCCATTTAAACAAAGTCACGGTCAAGGATAATTTTCCGTTACCTCTTATAGAAGATCATCTTGACCGTTTGAGAAACAAAAAATTCTTCTCGTTACTCGATCTTAAAAGCGGTTTTCATCACGTGAAAATGGACGAAGATTCAATTAAATTTACATCTTTTGTAACACCTATGGGCCAATTCGAGTACCTTCGTATGCCATTCGGGCTTAAGAACGCCCCTGCCGTGTTTCAGCGCTACATTAACAAAATTTTCAAAAATCTAATTAGCTCTGGCAAACTTTTAATTTACATAGACGATTTGTTAGTCGCTACGGAAACAAAAGAGGAACATTTTCTAGTCTTGAAAGAGGTTTTAGATGTTGTCTCAGAATATGGTTTACAGCTACGCCTAGACAAGTGTATTTTTATGTATGAGCAAATAAAATATTTAGGGTATGAGGTTTCTTCAAACGGAATAGGTCCAAATGTTGACGGCTTAAGAGCCGTAGCCGATTTTCCTATACCCACAAATGAAAAGAAATTACACTCGTTTTTGGGTTTGTGTTCATATTTTCGAAAATTCATTAAGGATTTTTCTTTGTTGGCTAAGCCACTTAACGATTTATTGAAAAAAGACACAAAGTTCATGTTTGGTGAAAAAGAATTAATTGCTTTCAACACATTGAAGCAAACACTTCTTGATGCTCCGATTCTGAGTATATACAACCCTACCGCTGAGACAGAGCTTCACTGTGACGCCAGCAGTTTAGGTTTTGGTGCGGTACTACTACAGCGTCAAGATGACAAAAAGCTTCATCCCATATTTTTTTTTTCTAAAAGATCCACGGATCAGGAATCAAGATACCACTCTTACGAGTTGGAAACTCTTGCAATTGTATATGCGCTTCGAAGATTTCGAATTTATCTTACAGGGATCCGGTTTAAAATTGTCACTGATTGTAGGTCATTGACTCAAACCCTAAGTAAAAAAACTTTAAATCCTAAAATTTCTCGTTGGGCTTTGGAGCTCCAGGATTTCGATTACGTCATTGAGCACCGAGACAGTAAAAGAATGGGTCACGTTGACGCTTTAAGTAGGTGTCATAACATTTTAATTGTTGAGCCTGAATCTTTCGAGCATGCGCTTGCTGCATCGCAGCAAAAAGATCCAATTATAAGAAGGTTAGTTGAAATGCTTGAAAAAAGGGAAAGTTCGTCATATGAACTCATAAACGGACTAGTCTACCGTAAAATTAGCAAGCAAATATTATTTTATGTTCCAGCTTCAATGGAAAGAAATGTTATTCAAACCCACCATGAAGGTCTATGTCACCTTGGTGTTGAAAAATGTTTCAATTTTTTAAAGAAAACATACTGGTTTCCTAATATGAAACACAAAATCAAACAATTTATAAGTAATTGCTTAAAGTGTCTGCATTTCTCTCCACCTTCTGGGAAAAAGGAGGCAGTCTTACACAACATACCTAAGGGAGACAAACCATTCGAAACTCTCCACATTGATCATTATGGTCCATTACCACCCTCTGCTACGAATAACAAAAAACATATACTTGTAATAGTTGACGGATTTTCAAAATATACAAAACTGTACGCAGTTAAAAGTACCAAGACTAGGGAAACAATTCAATGCCTTCAATCTTATTTTGGATTTTATAGTAAGCCAGCACGTATCATTTCAGATAGAGGTAGTTGTTTCACCTCTATCGAATTTTCAGATTTTTGCCATAAGTATAGCATTCAGCACATTAAGGTGGCCACGAGCTCGCCTCAATCCAACGGCCAAGTGGAACGCATTAATAGGTGCCTTACCCTTATGCTTTCCAAAGAAAGTCAAAGTGATTCAAGTAGTTGGATGAAATTTTTACAAAAGGTTGAGTTTGCTCTAAACAACACAAACAACAAGAGCACTGGTGAATGTCCAAGTATGTTACTTTTTGGTGTTTGCCAAAAAGGTGAAGTTATGGACAATTTGAAAGAATACCTAAATGAAAATATTTTACAGAAAGAATCTAGAAATTTAAAAGAGTTACGCGAAAAAGCAAAGGAAAGAACCGTTGAAAGTCAAAACCGAAACAAAATCAATTTTGATAAGCGCCACAAAAAACCGTTGCAATACAAAGTCGGCGATTATGTATTGATTAAAAATGTCGTGAATACTCCAGGACTAAATAAAAAGTTCATTGCAAAATATAAAGGTCCCTATGAGGTTAAAAAAGTCCTGCCTAATGATCGGTACCTTATTAAAGACTTAGAAAACACCCAGATATCTCGTGTCCCGTATGAAGGCGTATGTTGTCCTGAAAACATGAAGCCTTATATTCAAACATAAATCAAATTTGCAAGTCAATATCTAATATCGATTAATTTTCTATTTTTTTGTTGTAGATTTATTTTATTATTATTATTATTGTAAGCTCTTACCAAAATATAAATTTTTAAAATAATATCACATTAAAATATAAAATAAAAAAAAAAAACGATTTTTTATACCATCATCGTATCTTAACAAAAGATAAACAAAAATGTACAAATTCGAAAATATAACAAAAAAAAATGTAAAAAAAAGAAAACAAGATTTTAATTTTCAATATTAAATCTGATGTAACTTTAATAAATCAAAATTTATTTTAAAAGAATTCAAACTCAAATAAGAATATGATATTAACAATTCTAATGTTATTATGCTAAAAGAAAATGTATTTTAAATGTATTATTATAATTCAAATCAAAAGAAACATTATTACTATGTAATTTCAATTTAAAAATGTATTTTAAAAATAGTGCATTTCATGGAATCGTAAATCGAGGACGATTTATTGTCAGGATGGTCGAGCTGTAAGAGACTTCATCTCTTACGATCATTTCTTTAATTAAGATTATTTGAAAGAATATATATTTCAAACACATGGCAACCCATTTACGATATCATGCACTTGCATAAATTTAAAGAGACAAGCTTTTCTAAATATTCTTATGTTTTATAAAACATATGTTATTATGTATTTTAAGAGTAATCTCTCAGCTTATGATAACAGAACTATCGAATGATATTCTTATGTTCTTACTATGTATTTATTTGGTTTTTACTGTTTTTGCTTCTTCTAAGCTTTCAAACAATGATATGTATGGTTTTTACTGTTTTTGCTTCTTCTAAGCTTTCAAACAATGAAATGTAAATTTAGTCTGAATAAAGATTTTGAACGATTAACATGTTTTTTTTTATGTAAAGTCTGCATGTTAGTTTTAATTTTGCTTGTTTTTTATATACGCTTTTGCATGCTTGCTTTTATAAAATAATAATTTTAATTGAAGAACGCTTACATAAGAAAAATCGAATTGACAGTTTTTAAAAAAAAATAAAAACCTAAACAAAAATTAATAAAAGTTGGTAAAAATTGATTTTCTACTCAAATGTCTTTTCAAAACTTTGAGATATTGGCTTTACTACTTTAATTATTAAAAAAATTTAGTTGTCAACATTCAGTAAAATTTTTAAAAAATCGAAATGACAGCTTTTATAAAAAACCTAAAAAAATGTAACAAAAGTTGGTAAAAATTGATTTTCGACTCAAATACATATCTTTTCAAAAATTTGAGATAATGTCTTTTAACTAATTTTAACTTATAAGAAATATTGTTTTCAACATTCGATAAAATTTTGAGAAAAATCGAATTGACAGTTTTTTTTTTACAAAAAATAAAAACCTAAAAAAAAAAAACAATACTAAAACTTGGTAAACATTTACTTTCGACTCAAATCGCTATTCAAAAATTAAAAATATTGGCTTCAAACTTATTTTATTTCACAGGAAATATTGTTTTCTCGATATTCAGTAATTTTTTTATAAAAATCCAACAGTTCATTTTTTCAAAAAAAAAAAGTTAAATCTACAAAAAATAGTACGCAAAGACAAATCGACAGACGGGATGGGAAGTTATCAGTGTGGGTCGCATTCGCATCCCAGCCTCTTTTTTCTTCATATGCTCCCTGAGCATGTATGTAGTATGCACACTGCACTTCTTCTGAATTTAACTTCTTTCAATTAAAAGAAAAATACTGCAAGTTTTTCCCTTAGTAAAAACGCTCGTCTATCACTGTCACAAAATCCTTCAAGAGAGTAAACATTCAGAAACATCATTTCTTGGAAATATAATCTTGATATGTTTGTACCTATTACATTCCTTTTTTTTTCTTAGAAACGAACATATCTCTGAAACTGCTTTCTTCACTAGCCCGCATCTTAGTAAGAAATTTTGATAATTTTCAGAAATGTTACTTCCGTTCATAAAAATGTAAATAAAAACCAAAAACGGTATTTATATCCTTATATAAAGGCAAGTCCTTATCGTTTTATATCGTTTCTTCTCTATATGTAGAATCTACCTTCCTGTCACAAGGATTTAATAATATCAATAATTATAATAACGTAAATAATATTATTATTATGTTTATATTGAATTAGGATATCAGATTATTTGTGTGTTGGTATATATTTTCTCTAGGAGAAATTTTTGAATTGTGTCCATGTCCAGTTTTATTCATATTTATGGGATAATATCAAAATCTCTCTGGGAAAGCTAAAGTTTTACTAAAGAAAATACATAGTGTCTTTTTACTCGTTGTCTCATTTCAATCCCGCCCCAAGGGGTTAGATATTATTTTATGATTTTTTTTTTTCTTCTTCTTGCTTTTTCCTGGTGCGTGTCCTGTCCGTGTATATTGAATTCCGAACGTGCTTCGAATCATTGAAAAGAAAAAGAAATACCATGGTATTATATTTGTCGCTTTCCATTCTCTAAAGAGAATCTAATCAATGCGAATCACCAGAACTGATTTACTTTTGGACAGGACTACAGAGGAATCTGTGCCACAGAAAATATACAACGTAGTGACTTTGCATAATCCCGCAATGACATTATGAAAGATAGAAGCGACTATAGCTAAGGACCTTACGGATATAGTATAAGTAAGGACTACTGCAAATACAGAAGAGAAAGTTTTGATTTACAATCAATGCCAAAGAAAATCTATATTATTTATTTTAGGTATTTCGCCTCATCTTTGTTTGGTTTTTTGAGTTTTATAAGTTGTGTCATGATTCTCTCTGTGCTCAGGTGACAAGAATTTTAGGTTTTTTCCTTTATTTTATCAAAAGGAATTTAAGATTGTTGTGAATTATTCAAATAACTCTGATTTGACCTTGCGTTATATTTTGAACTACCGAGGCGAAAATATACAAACAAGTTTGGTACCTCATTAAAAGTAATGAGGTTGGTGTTTTAAAATTCATTCAGATAAGAATTTTTGAGATGAACCTCAAATTTTTAAAACATATTTACAAATTTAATAAAAGTTCTAGAAATGCTTTGCAATTTAAACAAAGATTTTCAAAATATTCAAAATATTGTGTCAAATTGCGTGTCCAGTCCATAGTTAATTCTGAGTAGGCCTTCGACTGATATAATATTGAACAAAAAGAGCAATTTAAAGTCGGCTTGGTTACTGAAGATAAATTCGGGACGATGTTGCATTTCAAGGACGAAACAAGCGAAGATACGAATTTATTGACCAGATTCAATTTAAATTTTAACAGAACCTTAAGATCAAATTCGTTATGAAAAATACGGTGTGATGACGTTTATGAAATGTCTAGTTCTTACTTCTTAGTTTTCTTCAGACCTACGAGCTACAGCAGAAATATTCTCAATTGTTCTTTCGTGACACACATCTTCAATTTTTAACTTCCCATAGGAAGTTATTGTAATGGGTCCGATTTGACAAATTGAAAATTTTGACATTTCTCGACGTTTCAAGGTCCCTAGAGTCGAAATAAAAGATTTTTAGAAAGATGTCTGTGCGTGCGTGTGTACGTACGTCCGTACGTCTGTACGTCCGTACGTCCGTACGTCCGTACGTCCGTACGTTCGCGACGTTTTTTTCGTCGTCCATAGCTCAAGAACCAGAAGAGATATCGACTTCAAATAAATTTTGTTATACAGATAATAAGGCAGAAAGATGCACAAAGGGCTCTCAAGAAAATTGCGTGGGTGGTTTTTTTACCATAGCAGTTTAAAAAAAAGGTGAAAATTTTGGTTAACCCTAAATATCTCATGAACCAATGACGCTAGAGACTTGAATTAAATTTTATATTATATATTGTAACGTGATACAAAACAATTATATTTTTGGAAAAAAATTCAATTAACGGTTTTTTTTTATAAATCAAAAAAACTGAAAAAAAAAATTTGTCACTTCGAAAATTTTACGATTTAAATATGATTTCATTTCCAAAACAATTTTGTGCAATGAAGAATAATGTTTTTGACATCTGATAAAATTTTGAGAAAAATCTCATTGACAGTATTTTTATAAAAAATAAAAACATAAAAAAAAACATTATTCGAAGTTGGTAAAAATTGAATTTCGACTCAAATATGTTTTCAAAAACTTGAGATTAAGGCTTTAAACTTATTTTATCTTATAAGAAATATTGCTTTCAACATTAGGACAAATTTTGAGAAAAATCGAATTGGCAGTTTTTTTACAAAAAATTAAAACCTAAACAAAAATGTATAAAAGGTGGTAAAAATTGAGTTTCGACTTTTTTTTACCAACTTTGAGTAATGTTTTCTTTAGGCTTTTTTTTTTATAACAAAAACAGTCTATTATATTTTTCTCAAAATTCTATCAGAGGTCAAAAACATTATTCTTCGTTGCACAAAATTGTTTTGGAGATGAAATCATATTTAAGTCGTAAAAATTTCGAGGTGACAAATTTTTGTTTTCAGTTTTTTTGATTTATAAAAAAACCGTTAATTGGATTTTTTTCCAAAAATATATTTGTTTTGTATTACGTTACAATATATATTATAAAATTTAGTTCAAGTCTCTAGCATCATTGGTTCATGAGATATTTAGGGTTAACCAAAATTTTCACCTTTTTTTTAAACTGCTATGGTAAAAAAACCACCCACGCAATTTTCTTGAGAGCCCTTTCTGCATCTTTCTGCCTTATTATCTGTATAACAAAATTTATTTGAAGTCGATATCTCTTCTGGTTCTTGAGCTATGGAGGACGAAAAAAACGTCGCGAACATACGGACGTACGGACGTACGTACACACGCACGCACAGACATCTTTCTAAAAATCTTTTATTTCGACTCTAGAGACCTTGAAACGTCGCGAAAGTTCAAAATTTTCAATTCGAAAAATCGGGCCGATTACAATAACGTTCTACGGGAAGTTAATAAACAAATACTCCAAAGATTTCTCGAGGTAAAAATAGTCTTTGTTTATATAAGAAAATGAAACTTCTTATTGGAAAACTCTGTCTTTGTTATGACCTAATTTTAAGAGTTCACTGATAAAGGTAAATTGTATGTTATCTGCTAAAAACCATCATAATTGATTTGAGAATCTTAAAATGCTATTTCCTATAAAAGCCACAATACTTAATTTTTAATACCAAGTTTATCACTATACCACTTATCACCAATTATTATTATTATAAGCACCGCACATAAACAATTAGCACATTTTTTTATAGTTTGAATACCTAATATGATGTCTGCAAATAGTTTACTACTCTCTTACTGTATTCTCACATCGATTAACAGGGTGACTCAAATGTATGTTTTATTTTGTCAAAATAGTGAAACATCGGACTTTAACTTGTTGTTTTTCTGAACATTCAATGGAAATAATTATCGAAATAAGAAATGTACTCTGGACATTATACGTTTATCCTTCGTAGTATTTAAAAGAAAAGAGTTAAAAAATCCATCATTTCCAACCCTTTTAGCCTTGAAAATAGCATTTTCTTTCAAACCAAAAAAAAAAAACTACAAGTCCATGCGACCCAGCCATATGCACTTTATTTAAATTATTTCTTTCGTTGAACTTGTTAATTTTTGTTTTAACCTTTTTTTTCAAGACCTACCACTGTTAAGAAGGTAAAAAGCAAACACATCATAACCTCCATCGTGTACTCAACCAGCTGTCGTTAAATAGGCTATTAATTTCATGCAATGTAACTTAACTGACTGCAAGCCCCCAACGAGAACGAGACGAAGTACCGTAAAGTATACAATTCTGTACTTGAAAACGTTTTTTCCACCTCCTTGCTAATTGGAACTACCAACATAAGTATGTATGTATATTTAAGTGTATCATGGGGAGCAGGTATTACGTTCGCGTCGTACTGATGTACTGTACACATAGTATATATTTCATTTTAAAGTGCTCAGTAATGGTCACTTAAATTATGTTTTACAGTCTTGTGTGTCAGTTCAGTTCACTTCAGTTCAGTTGGGGGTTCAACGATAAAAAAGTTACAAAAATAAATTCAAAGTGCCACATCAACAGCAGTAAAGGAAAATAAACCAATACAAATAAAAAAAAAAGGATCCATGAATTTCAAACTCATTTGGTTGGCCTTTTTGGTGTTGATAACAGAAATATGGGCCCAAAAGGATACCAGTACCAGGATCCTATCGCGGAAACGACGCTTTCTTTCGTTTCCCGAGGGTTCTTCATTTGCGGTTAGTACCAATATCTACAAAGTTACATAGATACACTCATACATATATAGATAAATCGAAACCCTTGTTAATTAATAATTTTATAAGAGAAATATTGTGCGCTTTAGGCTTCGATTTGCATGACTATCGGAGTAATTGGTAATCCTGTATTGGAATACATGAGTTGGGCAGTGAATTGGGGAATTGCGTATGATTTGCCCAATCAAACGTGGGTTCGCCAGCACAAGCATGGATTTAGTAACTCTCTTGACGCCCACAATACAAAAGTTCGCTATCGTAGGGATTTATATGAGGGCATTGAACTTGTTATGGATAGGTTCGTTTTTGTACTTACGAATAGTCCTTCAAAGTGTATTTTAATTATTAAATAATAATATTTACTTTTCTTAATTGTTAAAGTATGGGCTTCAATGGACGCGATTGTATCTCTCGGACATTGTGTGAAAGTTCGAACTATCTCAAGGAACGCGGCAAAGGCAACATGGTGGAGGAAATTGTGAAATTAATATTTAGGTTAGTTCCGGTTGATTATGATGCGTGATGGTGGCGATGTGGGCGAGATATAATTAACTCCTAATAATTATTAATTATATTTTTTGTTTGTTTTTAAATTCAATATTATAGTTTTCCGATAAGGCACGAGGGGACTTTGTATCATCGTCATCGAAATGACCGAGATATTTATCATCACCATTATGATAAAGCATATTATAGTGGTGCTGGATCGAATTACGATTGTCAGCGGAAATATCCTAACTGTCATTTTTCACTTCTGGATTTGGCATTGGGTAATTCAAAGTATTCACTGGAACCCACCAAACATGGAACTCATCAGGGATTTATGTAGAAAGAAATTAAATATAAATTGTATGTACATCATCATAATGAAATGACATTAAATTATAAAATGCTATATTTATAAAAAAAGAAAAAAAATATATATATATTTAAATGTTTGTGTTTTTATTTGTTGTGATTTTAATATTTATTAATGTATTTTTATTTAAAATTGTGACAATTTATTTATATTACTATGGATAAGTATAGTTAAAAGTTCATCAGTCTCAATGAATTGTTGAATTTGTTTATGTTGGCTGTAGGGATATTATTGTTATTAAAAGCAATTGGTGTGTAATGTTTAAACTCGTAGGTTTATTTAAATTTAAACATATAAATAGATTTATGTATAGGTAACTTCACCTAAAGGTTGAGTTTTGGACTCATTTTAACAAAATTGTAGTCGAAAATTTCATTTTAATAATGATTGAAAAAGAATGATAATGAATGTCTTATTATTTTGTGTCTTCATTTCAAACCTTATTAATTTATTTTTGTGAAATTTGGACTCATGGCATAATAAAGGATTTTTGTTTTGCCCATTAAGGCTCAACTTCACAAATTATTTTGACAGCATGAATGGGCAGGAACAAACGATACCTTTGTATCTTCAGGAATAATACAAAAAATATATTTTTATAAAAAATATGATGATAAAAATAAGCATAAACATATCAAAAATTTTATTTTAATATTTTCATATATTAATATTATTTCCTGTTGACCAAAATTTCTTTATCTAAGGATTTTTTTCAAATTAAATAAATATAAATAAAAATGTATTTTATTAATAAAACAAAACTTGTGAAGTACTGAGAATTTTATAAAATTAACTAGCAAACCCGGCGAGCTCCGTTTCGCTACCAGAGGCCTTCGTTTTAAGTTGGGTTCGAATCCTGTATGGATCATAATACTGTATTTAAAATACTGTATCTCAAAATACTGTATTTCAAAATATTGTTTGTACAAAATACTGTATGATCAAAATACTGTAGCCCAAAATTCTGTATATTAAAATTCTGTATACTTAAATTCTGTATTTCAAAATGCTGTAAATAGGCTGACAAATAAAAATCGTTTTGATAATGTAAAAAAGTGCGCACTTTTTTACATTATCAAAACGATTTTTATTTGTCAGTCTATTTACAGCATTTTGAAATACAGAATTTTACAAAAAGATTACTTTTATAAAGAATATATCATAATATTTTTTCATTGGCATAATGTTCTAATATACTTTCATTGAACAATAACATATGATAAGTCATTAGTCTTTGAATTTTTGTTGTTGTTGTAAATACATTTGTATATACAATTCATAGATTGTTTCTTATAAATATTATTGCCTATTGTTATTTACTTATTTATGATATGATTTATTAATGTAGATAGATAGATAGATAGATAGATAAAAAAATTTATTTTCTGAATATTAACAATTTTATGGTTTTCGTAATAATATAAATTAAATGAATGACAATAACATATTATGTTGCCTGTCAGGTTAAATTGTTTACTTAAGTAAGTTCAGCGTTGGATTGGTGTATTTTTTAAGAATATTCATTAATTATTAGTTTTCTATACCTTAGAGCGTTTTTTAAATAATTGTAAAGTTGTAAATAGTTTTGGCCATTCAGGATTTCTAGGAACTGATCACGGTTAAGTTTTTCGCTTCCAAGGAATCTTTTTCTGTAAGTTCGGAAACAAGGAGACACTCCTACAAAATGGTACGTATTTTCAGTAGCGTCAAGGTTGCAGATCGTACAAATTCCATCTGTATTATTTTTAAATGCTCGTGCATTGAGGTTGAGCAATCCACACCTGGACTTTAATACCATACTTATCATTTCACGCGAGTTACTATCATTGAAATAGTTTGGTACCTCAGCATAGTTCAAGTTGCAATATTCATCATGGAATCGTGATTGTAGAGCTCTATTAGTGTGTTCCGACCGATGCCTTTCTACAAGTTTTTCGCAAGTTTTACTTGTTTGGAGTTTCAATTAATGATATAATGTACATGCGGAAATCAAGTTTTGCTTTTGTTGTTCTCTATAATGGAAGCTTAAGAGCGGAATTTTGCAAAAATACAGTATTTTTAGATAATATTTTGCTCATACAGCATTTTGAGGAGAAGAATTTTGAGATACAGATACAGTATTATCAGATACAGTATTTTGACAAAACAGTATTTTGAGATACAGTATATTAACCATACAGTATTATGAATATACAGTATCATACAGTATGATACAGAATTTTAACCATACAGTATTTTGAAATACAGCATTTCGACCCGCTCCCCTTTGTTTTTTGTAACATTTCGTTTAAGGATTAAAAGATGAAGAAAAATTATTTTTAACTTCCCAAAGGAAGTTATTGTAATGGGTCCGATTTGTCAAATTGAAAATTTTGAACTTTCTTGACGTTTCAAGGTCCCTAGAGTCGAAATAAAAGATTTTTAGAAAGATGTCTGTGCGTGCATGTGTACGTACGTTCGTACATCCGTACGTTCGCGACGTTTTTCTCGTCGTCCATAGCTCAAGAACCAGAAGAGATATCGACTTCAAATAAATTTTGTTATACAGATAATTAGGCAGAAAGGACTCTCAAGAAAACTGAGTGGGTGGTTTTTTTACCATAACATTTTAAAAAAAGGTGAACATTTTGGTTAAACCTAAATACCTCATGAACCAATGACGCTAGAGACTTGAATTAAATTTTATATTATATGTTGTAACGTGATACAAAAGATGTGTATTTTTGAAAAAAAATCCAATTAACGGTTTTTTTATAAATCAAAAAAACTGAAAACAAAAATTTGTCACCTCGAAAATTTTACGACTAAAATATCATTTCATCTCCAAAACAATTTTGTGCAACGAAGAATAATATTTTTGACATCTGAAAAAATTTTGAGAAAAATCGAATTGACAGTTTTTTTATAAAAAATAAAAACCTAAAAAAAAACATTACTAAAAGTTGGTAAAAATTGAATTTCGACTCAAATATCTTTTCAAAAATTTGATATTAAGGCTTATTTTTCCTTATAAAAAATATTATTTTCAACATTCGATAAAATTTTGAGAAAAATCGAATTGACATTTTTTTTTACAAAATAATGGGTGATTTTTTTGAGGTTAGGATTTTCATGCATTAGTATTTGACAGATCACGCGGGATTTCAGACATGGTGTCAAAGAGAAAGATGCTCAGTATGCTTTGACATTTCATCATGAATACACTTACTAACGAGCAACGCTTGAAAATCATTGAATTTTATTACCAAAATCAGTGTTCGGTTCGAAATGTGTTTCCGCTTTTTTATCGACAAATTTTGTTCAGCGATGAGGCTCATTTCTGGTTGAATGGCTACGTAAATAAGCAAAATTGCCGCATTTGGAGTGAAGAGCAACCAGAAGCCGTTCAAGAACTGCCCATGCATCCCGAAAAATGCACTGTTTGGTGTGGTTTGTACGCTGGTGGAATCATTGGACCGTATTTTTTCAAAGATGCTGTTGGACGCAACGTTACGGTGAATGGCGATCGCTATCGTTCAATGCTAACAAACTTTTTGTTGCCAAAAATGGAAGAACTGAACTTGGTTGGCATGTGGTTTCAACAAGATGGCGCTACATGCCACACAGCTCGCGATTCTATGGCCATTTTGAGGGAAAACTTCGGAGAACAATTCATCTCAAGGAATGGACCGGTAAGTTGGCCACCAAGATCATGCGATTTGACGCCTTTAGACTATTTTTTGTGGGGCTACGTCAAGTCTAAAGTCTACACAAATAAGCCAGCAACTATTCCAGCTTTGGAAGACAACATTTCCGAAGAAATTCGGGCTATTCCGGCCGAAATGCTCGAAAAAGTTACCCAAAATTGGACTTTCCGAATGGACCACCTAAGACGCAGCCGCGGTCAACATTTAAATGAAA
Source organism: Eupeodes latifasciatus (assembly GCA_920104205.1). Lineage (NCBI taxonomy): Eukaryota > Metazoa > Arthropoda > Insecta > Diptera > Syrphidae > Eupeodes > Eupeodes latifasciatus. The sequence goes on along the minus strand of OV049925.1, from coordinate 136,960,547 downwards.
TTATCTTCAAAAAGTGAATGTCATGGACCAATCTAACGTTTCAAATAAAGAATCGATGAGATTTTGCAAATTTTATGCGTTTTTTTTTTTTTAAAAAGTTCTCAAGCTCTTAAAAAATCACCCGATATAAAAACCTAAAAAAAAAACAAAACTAAAACTTGGTACTTGGTAACTTTCAACTCAAATAGCTTTTCAAAATTTAAAAATATTGACTTCAAACTTATTTAATTTCACAGAAAATATTGTTTTCGATATTCAGTCATTTTTTTATAAAAATCCAACACTGTTTTTTCATAAAAAAAAAATAAAATCTACAAAAAATATTACGTAAATTTGGTAAAAATTGATACATATAGACAAACTTATAAGCAAGACAAATCGACAGACGGGATGGGAAGTTATCAGTGTGGGTCGCATCCCCGCCTCTTTTTTTTAACATTCCTATAGCTTTTAAAAAATCACAATTTATAAAATTCCACTTTTTCTTGAATTCTATCTAGTTTCTTGATTTATGATTCAGCTAAAAGATATTAAATTTCTGTGTAAATACCTTTCATTTCCTTTCATTTCATCATCTTTGTTGTTGGTGGTATCGACTTTTTATCGTTGAAAGTTTATGAATGTATGATTTTATTTTGTTGGGTAACATTATTATTCTGTTTAGGTTTAAATTCTCACTGCAATCGTTATGCCTACAAAATAGAATAACTTAAAAACTAAAACTTTCAACAATTTATTTAAATTAAAATCTTTATTAAATGTAGCATTTTAATGTAACCAAAAAACTTCTCCCAGGTAATATTCACACCAAACTTTTAAAGTTGATTATAATAAGTTCTCATTTAGGCACTCTAATACTCGGTAAGCACTTTATTATTTTTATTTTTGTCGCTATTTTTTTTAATCCTGAGAAAAAACTCCACTTCCCATCATAATGAAGCAATATCAAAATATCTCAATTTTACTGAATCTGCTACATATTCAATGTGTACAAAAATGGTATAAGATAATACACACACAGGTACACTATATAGTTAAGGTTTGTTGATCTACTTACATATTTACAAACATATTTGTAGATATAGGAACAACAATGTTAAAAAAATTCTCCCAAGGACTTTCAGTCGCAGTAAAGTCCCCAGGAAAAATGATGAATTGAATTTTTTTAGCACGCCTCCTTGGAGAAAATTCCAACTATGCATTGTACATGAACTATTTTCTTCAACGAACGTCAGCGTCGTCGTCGTCGTCGTCATCGTCATCGCTTTCGTTTCTTTCCTTTCGTCGTCGCTACTCACTTTCGTCCTTATATCCTTACCGAAGAACTCGAAAGAAGCATGTCCTTGTGTATAGTTTGTATTATCATGTGAGTAGGTTTATAACATGCAGGTTAGCAATAAAGCTAGAGCATGCGGATGCGGAGCTATTACATTTATGTATTTGATGTCTTGAAAATTGCTTTCCGTCATTCCAGATTGATCTTTAATCGATGCAATGTTGATTTTTATACAAGATTTGTTCAAAGCAAAGATAAGAACTATGTAGATTTAAATTTTAATCTCAGATTTAAGAATGACTTAAAATATTGTTTTAATAATATCTCTTTCGATTAATTTACATAAATGTATATTTGCCTATATGTATCTACCTGTACACAGAGGACATTTACTGCATCATTAAAAATCGCCTTAACACGTCAAACTATAAGATAAACGATTAATGTTGATGCAGTGTGGTGCCTTGATGTGAGCCTTTGCTTTACAAGTTCGAGTAAAGTGTTCTCATTTTTTGCGCCAATTAATAGAGATGTGATAATAATTATTATTATAGTCCTTTCCAGACACAGGACATGCAAAACAAAACGTGTACATATAAAAGAGGCGGAAAGGATTCCTGATATTGTTGTTCTTGTTGTTGTTTTTTTGTTTAATGTTTTTATTAATGTGCAATGTGCCATTGTTGTCTGTTGTTTTAATGGTAATGGCGCTGCCTTAAACATTCTTATTAAAAATGTCATTTAAAACAGAATGCACGTAATTTATGCTGATTAATGATAATACAAAACTGAAGTGTATCCGATTTCGATCCATGGATAAATACATAAGCAATGCACATATTATGTATATATTTTTATATGTAGTGTACTTACAAAGTTAAAATATTGAAGTCATTTATACATTTAAGTATACTGTGTATTATGTACGAGTATGTTAGACAGTTCAATGCCAAAGTTTTGTATACTTTGAATGTATTATTTGGAGCAACATTTTTAATTGAAAATAACTTTAGTCAAATTAGACCACATATGTACAAGTTTGTATAAGACAGATAAATTTATTCGGAAATTAAATAACAAAAGTTAGAGCAAAGTCTGCTTGGAACATCCAGTTTAAAATTAACTCACAAGAAGGTTTAAGAATATGAAAAAGATTTCTTAACGTTTCTTTAAAGAGTAAATGCCTTTGGGTTTATATTGTAAAATGAACACAAAGTATAAAGAGTTTTGAAGTATTTTAAGGAACAACAATAATAATAGAATTTGTATAATTAAAAAAAATTCAATGGGGCATATTCATAGATGTTTTTTAAACTCTTGCTAAGTTGTTACTAAGCAAGTTGTTACTAAACATAGGAAATGCTGTGTTTAAGTAGTTATTATCACAGCCAAATGACATATTGAATTTTTGTTTGAGAATTAAAAAGCTTGTACGTAAACTTGAAAAATGTCGATTGATACCGCAATTGAAGACCAGTTTTCTTGCCGTTCGCGTTTTATATCTTCAATTAGCCAAACAACATCGGCAAAGCGCAAAAGCTAATTGTCACTTATTGCACTACATATATGCATAAACGTAGTATAAGTAATATATCGCCGGAAGCATCCCCCGAGCCAAAGAAACTGCAAATCTCCGAAATGACTTTGAACAATATGTCCATTAGCGATCTAGGCAAACTTCTCGATGAAAAATTAAGTGATCACCTCCAGCATTTAGTAACAAAGGCGGACTTAGATGTACTTACCACCAAAATGGCGGCTGCTGAAGAGAAACAATTAGCACTTGCACACAAAGTTGCATCTGCATAAGAACGTTGCGAAAAGCTTGAGATGCAAATAGAACACCTTATGATGAAATTCAACGAAAAAAATGTTATTGTGCACTTGCCAAGTAAGACCAATGTTGATCCTTTGAATGAGGCGAAAGAGCTCTGCCAGAGTTTGGCAGAAGGCGATGAGAACACCGTAGACTAGGTTAAACTAACACACACAAACACTAATAGCGACAACGAAATAAACCACCTAGTAGTAACACTTAAACACAGCTCTGATGTATATAAAATCTTGAAAGCATCATCCAAATTGAAAAACACTGGAAGAAGTGTCCATAAGGATTACCCTTTGTCAATAAGAACAAAAAGAGCAAAGATGATCAAGTTAAAAAAATCATTATACACCGAACGCCCTGGAACAAAAATACAACTGCGTGACGACCGATTGTTTATTGAGGGAAGGGCATTTGCATGGAGCACCGAATATGGGTTAAAATGTGGTAATGATAATGGATTTGTTGTTGAAAAAAATGTTCCCTGATGTTAAGTTTGATAACGTGAAACGAGCTGTCAACTTTGACAGCAACGATAAACGTCATGGACAGCTGTTACAAAACTCCTCACTATCTATAGTAGCGCCATCTGCACATTCAATGCAACAACATTCAACACAGGGGGGTTCAAAATCAATTCAATACAAAAAATTAAATAATTAAGAATTTGCCGTCTGTCAGTCGCTTAGTAATTACAATTTAAATATTTTAAGTTATAATATAAATGGATTAAAAAGTAAATTATTATTCTTAAACTTCTTTAACTATGTAAAATCATTTGATATATTTTTATTATTCGAAACATTTTTATTGAAAGAAAATTACGATTTAGTTAATGGTTATTTTAACGAATATGATTTGGTATGGGAGGAAGCGGTAAAAACTAACAAATATGGAAGAGCAAGTGGTGGATGTATTTACGGTTTTAAGAAAATTTACAAAGAATTTTTGAATTTTGAAAAGGTACTAGGATATAATATAATTAACTTAAAATTAGAAAACATTTGTAAGCACTATATAATACCAACTTACTTAAATTGCAATCACTGGGAAGATGATTTTAACTCTCTAAGTGACTTAGTCTGTACTATTCAAAATGAGAAATTGCTTTTGATAGGGGATCTAAATGCAAGAATAGGAAGTGAACAAGGCTTCTACAATGAAAATGGATATCATCCTCTACTAACCTTAGCCCCCAAAAGAATATCGAAGGACAATAAGACAGATAGAAAAGGAAGAGAACTGCTTGATTTCGCTGAATCTTTCAACCTAATAATCCTAAATGGCAGATCTAAAAGTGATGTAAAGGGTGAATTCACTTTTGTAAGAGGAAACTCGTGTTCGGTAATTGATTATTGTTTTGTAGCAGATGATTGGCTTTATGAGGTATCGGATTTTAAGGTTCATGAAAAGTGTTTTTCGGATCATATGCCAATTTCTGTTGTTATGAAAATAAACAACGATAAACAGTCAATTTGTCAAGGTTTCAATGAATTAACATTGCCCAGATTAATGTGGCGAAATAATCTCAAAAAAACGTATCAAGATGCATTAGACCTTGAACTTGATTCCATGAAGACAAGAGGCGAAATAGTCTCAATAGAAAGCTTGCAAGATGTAATACGTAAATCAGCACCAAAAATATCTGATAAATCTAGTAGAATTCAACCAAAACAGAAATGGTTTGACGCAGAGTGTCTTAGGGCTAGAGAAAAAGTCTTTTCTTTTCTGAAACTATTTAGAAGATATAACACCCCATATTTTATACAAGAGTATGCGAAAAAAAAACGATTTAAGGAGATTTGTTTACACAAGAAAACCCAGTATTTTGAAGAAAAAGTGCACACTATCATTGCAAGCCGAAACACGAAGGAATTCTGGAAAGCAGTTCGATTTGTAAACGGAGCAAAACTCAAAATTGGTATTAACATTCCTAGCCACGATTTAAAAACTCACTTTCAATCACTTTTGAATGTAGAGTCATCAACGTTACCTTTTCATTACTGTGTTAATTATATCGAGAATCAAGATATGGATCAACCGTTTACATCTACAGAGTTGAAATCAGCATTAAAAGAAATGAAAGAATCTAAGGCACCAGGAGAAGATCTTATACCTCACGAATTTTATAAGTATTGCAGTGATGATTTTGCCAAACATCTGCTAGCGAACCTAAACGATTTGTATGAAAACGACATTGTCCCAACATGCTTTGAATCATCCGTTATTCTTCCAGTTTACAAAAAAGGAAATCAGAACATGAAGGAAAATTACAGAGGGATATCACTGCTTAATACAATTCGTAAGATATTTGGAAGTATGTTGTACAGACGCCTTAGTAGTTGGGCAGAAGAACAGCAGATACTTAGTGAATGCCAAGCTGGATTTCGTCAAGGTTACTCCACCGTTGATCAAATTTATACACTTAGCACTATTGTAGACATTTACCGTGAGGAAGGCAAAAATATCTATGCCTACTTCGTTGATTTCAAATCCGCATTTGACACTGTAGATCGAGATTTAATGTTCTATAAACTTTCTGCTCTGGGTCTACCATTTAAAATGTTGAGGACATTAAGAAAAATATACAAAAACTGTTCAGCGAAGGTATGGGATGGAGTCAATATGTCTGAAAGTTTCGCAACACCATCAGGTTTGAGACAAGGATGCATCCTGAGTACACTTCTATTCGCCCTTTTTATTAATGATATTGTTTCTTATATTAATGGAGGGATTGATGTAGGTCGTACTAAAATCAAAGTTTTGATGTACGCTGATGATATAGTGCTGTTAGCAGACACGCCGATAAAACTCCAGATGATGATAACTAAGCTCGAAGAATTTTGTAAACTGTGGAACCTTACAGTAAACAGAGGAAAATCCCAAATAATGATTTTTGGTAGAGGCAAGAGACAGCGAAGTAGAAACTATATCTGGAAATTTGAGAGGGAAGCAGTGGAAGTAGTTGATAATTACAAATACCTGGGAGTACTAACACCACAAAATAGTATTAAAACTCACTTGCTAGAAAAACTGAAAAGTGCAAAAATTGCCATAAACACAACCTGGCTGACTTGTATGAAAAATAGGAGCATAGGACTTCGAGTCAAATATCAAATCTTTGAGGCAACAGCGAGATCAGTTATGTTTTATGCAACGCAAGTTTGGGGATATTTACAATATGAGAGTGTAGAACAGCTTCTCAGGTTCTTTCTTAAAAGAGTACTGCACCTTCCCCGGACGACTCCCACATATATGTTACAAATTGAAACAGGGCTCCCACCATTGTTCATCACAACATTGAAACTCCATTTTGATTACGTCCTTAAAGTATTAAACATGCACGAAGCAAGACTTCCTAAAATAGTTGCTACGCACGCCATCGCAAAAAAAGCATCATGCTTTCAGAAATGGAAAGAGCTGGCTGAGAGGACGGGACGTCCATTAAATTTATCGGGATTTAACATACAGGAAATGAAAGTTGAACTTTACATTATACTCCAGAATCTTGATGAAAAACTACATAAAGCCTTTATTGAAGAAGCTCAATCATCAATTTATCGAAGGTACTATTCGAAACTGGAACACGATCTAAGCATGATTAGCTATTTTGGAAGCAATGTCGATGCAGAAAAAATCTCAACCATATTTAAGGTGAGAGGAGAGTTACTGCCATTAAACTACATACCCCACCGGCCGGATTTGCCTATCACATGCTCCTTGTGTAACTTGAAAACCCGTGAAGACATCATGCACTTTATAGGCATCTGTCCCATACTTAAAGAATTAAGAAAACTACACTTGGGAAAAGCTAATTACGAAGAGGATGAAGTTATTGATATACTGAACGGACGTGATTGGACGGCTCTTTACAACTTTGTGAAATCAGCATTAAGATATAGAAACCAAATCTTAAGAGAAGCGTTTTAATTAAATTTTTAAACAAATGAAAAAATTTATTGTAAACCTAGTGCACCTATTTATTAATTTTTATTATTGAAATCATAAACTTGTCAATCTGGCAGACGGCTTTTGCAATGTCTTTAAAGATTTGTAAACCGAATTCAAAAATGTACTTATGATGAAATAAAATCTATTTTCTAATCTAATCTAATCTCATCTATCTTCAATGTTGTTCATCTATAGAACGTTGTTAGTTTATTTTTTTATTTTTTATTAAATAGTTTTGTTTTACTTACTTTTTTCGACATCCAATTTGAAGAATGACAGCGTAAAATAAAAAGTTTGAAAATATAACAGTCCTTTTTTGTTTTGACCTGTCATTTGAAGTATAATTGTAGTAGAATTCAACCTTAACCTGGGGTTCTACTAAACAAAGCTGGAAAATTGGCTATGAATAAGAGCTGTGTTTATTTAACCAACAATTCTTAAACTACAGATCAAGAAATAACGACTTCAGTAATTCTCTTTGAATACGCCCCAATAAGTTTGTGTATAAAAATTCATGACTTCAAAAATAAAGGCGATTTTTTATGCAAACAAATTTTTGACTAAAGAAAAAAACTTCGATGGCATTAAAAATTTAGCACTGTTTTCATAATCAATTTTTACAATTTCATGACTAAAACAAATGACAAATGAAACAAAGTGTAGTAGTTTTAAATGGTAAAATATTATCCCTGTTTTTTTTTGGAATTCTATATATAGTACAGCGAAAAATTGAAAAAAAAAAACGATTCACGTCGAATGGCAAATGTTGACATTTCTCGAAGTTTAAAGATCCCTAGAATCCAAATAAATTTTGTTTAGAAAGATGTCTGTCAGTAAGTGTGAACGTACATTCATACGTAAGCTTATTTCGTCGTCCGTATCTCAAGAACTAGTAGAGATATCGACTTCAAATAAATTTTGTTATACAAATAATAACACAGATATGACTCTCAAAAAACTGAGTGGTTGTTTTATACCATTGCAACTTAAAAAAAGTTAAAATTTTGCTTAACCCAGAATATCTCACGAATAAAATATAATGCTAGCGACTTGAATTAATTGTGTGTATATAGTGAGACGTGACGTAATACCAAACTGATATAATTAAAAAAAAAAAAATAAAAGAGGCTGAGATGCCCCACACTGATAACTTCCCATCTCGTCTGTCGATTTGTCTTGCTTAAAAGTTTGTAGGTTTTCGTGTTGGGTTAAGAAAGTTATCAGTTGAATTATTCTTTAAAATTTTAAAATTACCAACAATATTTTTCATACAAAGAAATAGTTTAGTTTGAAAATCTTGTTTAATTAAATAGATTTTTAGTCGAAAACAAATTTTTACCAATTTAAGTAGCATTTCTTAAATTTTTACAAATTGGATGAATGAAATTAATTTGAGAGATATCAAGAACCGAACATCAATTTTTACCAAAGTTGCGTACTTTTTTTTGTAGATTTTATTTTTTTTATGAAAAAACGGACTGTTGGATTTTTATAAAAACTGCTGTATATCGAAAACAATATTTTCTGTGAAATAAAAAGAGCTTAAAGACAATATTTTTAGTTTTCAAAAGTTTTTTGAGTCGTAAGTAAATTTTTACCAAGTTTTAATATATTGTTTTTTTGTTAGGTTTTTATTTTTTTTGTAAAAAAATAGATTTTCCTCAAAATTTAACTGAGTGTTGACAACAATATTTTTTAAAAGATAAAAGTAGTTTAAAGCCAAAATCTCAAAGTTTTGAAAAGATATTTGAGCCGAAAATCAATTTTTATCAACTTTTGTTAAATTTTCTTTTAAGTTTTTATTTTTTGTAAAAAAACTGTCGATTCAATTTTTCTCAAAACTTTAATGAATGTTGACAACAATATTTTTTAAAAGATAAAAGTAGTTGAAAGCCAATATCTCAAATTTTTGAAAAGATATTCGAGTCGAAATTTAATTTTTACCAACTTTGAGTAATTTTTTTTAGGTTTTTAATTTAAAAAAAAAAAAACTGTCAGTTCGATTTTTTTCAAAATCTTACCAGATTTAAAAAACGTTATTTTTCGTTGCACAAAATTGTTTTGGAGATAAAATCATTTTGTATTCGTAAAATTTTCGAGGTGACAAATTTTTTTTTCAGTTTTTTTGATTTATAAAAAACCGTTAGGGTCAAAGGGGGTAATTGTAAACGATTTTTTTTCACTTGTAATGCTTGTAACAGCTTAACCATGCAATGTCGAAAATGTTTGTTTATGCTACTTAAGTTTGGATTGTATTATCTATCAAAGAGTAGTAATCTTAATGGCGTTTGTTTATTAGTTTTCATAAAATTTGATGTTTGCATTTACCCCCCTAGTTTTTTAAGTAAACGAGAAAAATGGGGTAGATGAAAACGGTACCAGTCGTCCTACCATTGTGGAAAGGCTAACCAAGTTCTCTGTCCTTATATATGTAGGTACCTACTAGACCAAGGAGATCATCTTTATGGCAAGGGTAACCAGCACGAGATCTGAAATAAGGCACCTTGCTATAGTGTCCTCTACGTCTGACGAAAGTGCTGGTTTTCTGCCTCTAGATATAATGACAGTAAGATTTTTCCCTTCACCGATCCACTGACGTGTATGATGGAGCTGTGGTTTTTGTTTGATATGTACGTGGCATCTTTTTGATATAAAATATTGTTAGATCAACATCAAAGCCATTGAAAATGAATGTTTACAGTTGCCCCAAATTGTTCACTTTTACCCCATTTCGGTGTTTACATTTACCCATGATAGGAACATAATGGGGTAATTAAAAACAGCCAATAACTTTTAAATTTTGTTATACAGACAAACAAAAACATATAGCATGCATTTATACTCATATTTCACTTTCTTAAAGATAAAATTTAACTTACTTCGATCGCCTTTGTTTGTTTTGCAACAATTTTAATTAGCACTGAAAAACTTAAAAACTTAAATATAATGTCATTTCAAATAATTTCATGGTATGCTTCAAATTATAAACGGTTTTGAGAAAATTAAGTATGTTTACAACTACCCCTGTTCACAATTACCCCCCTTGACCCTAATAGGATTTTTTTTCAAAAATATATATATAATATAATATATATAATATATGTATTATATAAAATTTAATTCAAGTCTCTAGCGTTTTTGGTTCATTATATATTTAGGTTTAACCAAAATTTTCCCACCCACGCAATTTTCTTGAGAGCCCTTTCTGCATATTTCTGCCTTATTATCTGTATAACACAATTTATTTGAAGTCGATATCTCTTCTGGTTCTTGAGCTATGGAGGCAGAAAAAAACGTCGCGAACGTACAGACGTACGGACGTGCGGACGTACGGACGTGCGGACGTACGGACGTACGGACGTACGAACGTACGTACACTCGTACGCACAAACATCTTTCTAAAAAAATTTTATTTCGACTCTAGGGACCTTGAAAAGTCGAGAAATGTCAAAATTTTCAATTTGACAAATCGGACCCATTACAATAACTTCCTATGGGAAGTTAAAAAACTGAACAAAAAAATATTTGTAAGCTATATTTAACAAACAAAAATGATTTTATCTCCAAAATAATTTTATTCAACGAAGAACAGTGTTTTTGACATCTGGTAAAATTTTTAAAAAAATCAAATTAACAGTTTTTTTAACAAAAAATATAAACCTAAAAAAAAACATTACTAAAACTTGGTATAATTTTATTTTCGAATCAAATATCTTTTCAAAAATTAAAAATATTAGCTTCAAACTAAATTTATCTTATAGAAAATAATTATTGTCTTCGTCATTCAGTAAAATGTAATAAACTCCAACAGTCGGTTTTTTTTCGTAAAAATTAAGATATACAAAAATAATTACGCAAAATTAGTAAAAATTGATGTTCCGTTCTCGATATCTCGTGAATAAATGAAGGTATTGACTTCAAAGTGATTTCCAAATCCAATCTACATATATTTTTATATCTTTTATATACAAGAAATAAAAACTTTCAAAAAATGCTAAGAACTGTTTTTCGACTAAAAATCTCGTTAACAAAAATAGATTTTGAAATAAAACTATTTTATCATATTCAAAATATTGTTCGTAATTTTCAATTTATTAGTTTTTAAGAACCGTATAGTTAAACAACTTAGTTGACTTTTACAATTATTTACAAATAAAACTTAAACGATGGAAAGAGAACTCAAAGATCGATTTTATGCTAAGCAAAGTTGTAAACCAGAATAAGGAGTAAGATTTTGAATTTTCTTATCTTTTTGTTTTTTTGAAGACTTGCCAAGATAATTTGTATGCTTTATACTGAAAGGTAGTTGTAATGGAGTTTACCCGGATTCATAACAGAATTTTGTGATAATATACAAAAATTGAAAACATGCATTTACACAAAAGATTACATTAAAGATGATTCATCAGCTCATTGGAAAAAGAATTAAAATTAAAAGAATTAATAAGCAAACATCAGTTAAAATAAAAAGAACAGAAATTCTGTCGAAATATCAGAGCTCACCTTACGTTTTGAAATAACGTCATAGTGTTTATTTATACTCTACGAACATATTATCCTTTATCAATAAACTCGATACTCGAATAAAAGTGTCTATCCCTAGCAGGATTTAACTTTAAATTTTGTCTGCAGTGATTCTACTGCAGATATTATAATTATTATTTATATAAATTTCTACAGTACTACGGATGGATTTTCCAGAAAAAAACACTCCTATTAAAAAAATGCACAAATCCCCATTTTACAAGGTATCAGATTTTAATTCAGCGGTCTTAAATCGAACGATCTTGGAACCCACGCCAAGCTAACTGAAACATTTTTAAGGTTATAAAACTATTTACCAACTAGTCCAAGAGTTAATCTACATATTTATTAGTAAATGACAAACCCCACTGAGAATAAATACAGTGACAGCTGTCAAAAAGAACAACTCCAAAAATGGTATTGCCAGATTAGTAACCACACGTCTAATATTGAAAAAACAAATAGTTTCTTGGCTGCAATAATTTAAATATGGAGACTTTCGTTGAAACCCAAAGAGGGTGCTTTTTTAAATAAAATTTATTTTTAGATAAGTAAAAGAACAATTTAGTTGAAAAACCCATATGTAAGTATCTTTTTAAAAAACCATTAAGTGGACAAAATAAATGTTTTTAATATAACTATGACAACATAAGTAAGAACAAACATTCCCATTTATTTGTGGAATACAACGTCCGTCGAGAGCGTCGTTCAGCTGGCTGACTCGGCTGGCCTTGCAGTAGTGCATTCTGTCACTAAAATTTTTTAAGTCATTATTGATGTTTTCCGGCTGTAGCTTACAGATTGCATGGTTTTAAAAGTTTGGTTGTAGACATAAAATAAGTACTTCACGGCTCCTCTTAATAAAAAACAGAGTGGTCAAGTCAAGGCTACACACGCTCACTTTAGATATCAGTTTTTGAAATTTCCCAAGGTAGTTAAAGAGGACACATTTTGTTCCTTGAAGGTATGAAACTGTCAAGGTTTGTGTGAGAAACAGTTGTTAAAATCGACACATGCCTAACCTGTGACATATCTCACAAATATACAGACATTTTGTGTTTTAAAATGTGAAAATTGAAATTTGTAATTTATATCGAAAACGCCATTAGGGATCTTAATAAATAGAAAATTAAATGAAGGTATTATTGTGCATAAAAGATTTTTTTTGCACGTGTCATATATATTTTTTTTAAAAGGATGTTTATATTTTAATATGACTAATATGTATGTTTTGTATATAATCAAGTAAAGTGTTATTTTTTGTTTTATTTCCCCAAACTCATAGTCTAGAAATTTAAGATTATATAGCCTTAGTTCGGGTAGTACTGCCTCTTACGAGGAATTGACAAATCATACAAGAGTAATTTTTGTCATGAGAAGTGCTTTCTCAAATAAGCCCTCCATTCCTGACAACATTACTCGTGCAAAAAAATGGTAGAGAGTTGTAAGTCATAAGGCCCTAGTTCTCAACGCACTGTTGTGCCACATACTTACTTCGAATTCCGCCGCGGCATTGAGTTTTAGTCGGGTGCCTAATTTATACACTCTTATAGATTTGGAGAAAAACGGTTCTAAAGTATTGGGGTGTAATGCATTTAGTCAAAATTCTACTAAAATCATGTTTCTCTCTGGGGATTTTTACTTGCGACATATTGGAACTATATGCCAAGTTTTGCATTCGTAAAAAAATTCGAACTCTAAATTTTAATCAAAAATGACGTTACGATGGTACAGGAATCGAAAAAAGTGGGTCCCCCCATTCCGTCCGTCTGTCTGTCTGTCCTGGCCCATGCAACCCAGAGCATTGGGTGGATTGACTTCAAATTTGGAACTTAAGGTTTTGAGCCGATTCGTATAAGGTGTTTTTTTTTTTCATTTTTTTAAGACTTAAAGTAACAGTAGTCCTCATACAAATTTCTTGGTCAAAAATTCGAATTTTCTGCTAAAGATACTGATAGATTTTTTTTCTAAATTTTTGTTAAAATTTGTTTTCTTATTTTGGTTTCTTTCAGTGAAAAAAAAATATTTTTGTATTGCTCCAGAAGGGTATCCCCCTAGAACCGTTATTTTTTTTTTAAGTTTTCTCAAGAACTAATGAACCGATTTCAATTTTCTGCAAAAGTTCTTATACTTTCTCAATAATATTTTATGGTAAAAAATGTCTTTGTTTTTATATTTGATTTAACAAAAAAAAATTATATTTTTTTTAAAGAAATAGAAATGTAGAAAAGACGTATGTTATTAATACGCTATAAATAATTGCACTAAAAAATATTTTTTAAACTAAAAGTGAAAAATTTCATATGTACATATATAAAAAATTAATTAAAAATACTGCTCTAACGATTTTCAAATCAATGTTTTTTAAAAAATCAAAATAAAAACTAACTTTTTATTAAGATCCATTTTTAAATTTTAGAATACTTACTGTATTTGTATTTGTTAACAAATTCTTTGGATACGTGAGTAAGTTTGTGGTACCCAGTCGTGCATTTTATTTTGGTTAATTTTTGATTGGAAAACCATGTTGCTATAACATTTTCATTTTCCTCTTTCTGCTGCAGTTCAAAATAAGACGACTTTGAAATGAGTTTAAAAGACGCACTAGTGAAGCTCTCCACCAAAATTCAGCTTTTTCGAATTTATTTAAAGTGAACATCTCATTAATTTTCCTACACCATTAAAACTCACATTCCATAGCTTATTTGATGGTTTCATCTTTTCACGAACAATTCATTCAGTTGTATCAATGGTAAACTTAAGAAAAAATATAAAGATACAGCAATTTATTTATTTAAAAACTTTCTGCAATCAATTTTAAGTTTTTGTTTAAATATAAATTTAAATTTAATATACATTTTTTTTTTTAATTAATCCAATAATGTGATACTAAATGACTATTTTTTTACATCAGAAACTTATCAACAAAATGAGAGCTTTTCGTTGCCCAAAAATATGTTTAACAAAATTCAGATACTTACGTATTTTGACTCAATCACTGTAACGAAAAACGAAAAAAACTTGTTTTTAAACTTATATTTGTTGACCAATATTGTTTTTAGTTTTCTTTTTAATTTTGAAATAACTATGTAATTCTACGACTAAAAAAGAAAAACAAACATTTTTAACTCAATTTTTCTCAGAATGTTATTTAATAAAATATGTTATAAAAATAAAATTCAATTCAATATCAATTCCAGATAAATATTTGTTAATTATAATTTTAGGGAAAAAATAAAACAAATTACAAATAACGGACTTAGTTTATTTAAAGTTGCAAAAGTAAATAATTATTATTAAATAGAAAATTCCATACACACAAATTTACAATGAAAAACCCATAGGTAGTAGTTTTATTTCTCCAAATTAAAGTTTCATCTAAATCGATTTTGTTTACAAAAAAAATAATACTGTAATTCTCGAAATTACATATTGACGTAGATAAAATTAAAAACTGTGCAAATAGAAAATCTGTATTCATATCATTGTTTTCATTTGAAAAAAGACAAAATGATTCCAATTTATTAAGATAAATTTATAATTTCATTTTGTTCCTTTTTTAATTTATGAAAATTCACGCGAAATGCTATGACAATTTTCCGTAGAGTTAAGCATAACAATGTAAAAGAAATATTTTAATAATTATAATATTACAAGTTGGTTAAAAGTAACTAATTGAAAAAAAAAACAATATTCTCATACATGATTCCCAAATATAGCGTTTCAAAAGGTTTTTAAAGTCAATGAAAAAGTATAGTTAATATTTTAATTGACTTCACAGAGAAAAATAAAAAATAAATTATGTGTCAATATCAGAAACTCAACAGCGAAACAACTTTTAAACTCCATTATACATATACTATACATATATAGGTATATCCACATAAGCAGAAATTACTACCTTTATGAATACTAAGAAAAAATGAGGATACATTCAGGCGTATACGTATTATTTTAATAAGAACTTTTATTTTATTAACTTCCCATAGGAAGTTATTGTATAATGGGTCCGATTTGTTGAATTGAAAATTTTGACATTTCTCGACGTTTCAAGGTCCCTAGAGTCGAAATAAAAGATTTTTAGAAAGATGTCTGTGCGTGCGTGTGTACGTACGTCCGTACGTCCGTACGTTCGCGACGTTTTTTTCGTCGTCCATAGCTCAAGAACCAGAAGAGATATCGACTTCAAATAAATTTTGTTATACAGATAATAAGGCAGAAAAATGCAGAAAGGGCTCTCAAGAAAATTGCGTGGGTGGTTTTTTTACCATAGCAGTTTAAAATAAAATGCACGAGTGGGTCGCACGAACTTGCTCCTGTATGCAAAGAGTCTGTTTAAAAAAGTACCTATATAAGATTTAAAATTATACCTTTAAAACAAGTTTGTCTTCAAAGATTTAAATGCTATTCGATTTGTCAAAAAAACCGCGCGATTCATCCCAAGACACAACTCATCCTAGGACAACTCATCCCGGAAATGAATTGGTATTTACAATAGTTATAATTAGTTATAAACAATACATACATATGTACCAAATGCATTATCTTATTTGGATAAAAGATAGCAATCAGCCCTATTTCATGATACAGTTTTTCGGGATTCGTAAAAATTTCCGATTACGATGGAATTCATGAAAGGGCTGAATATAGTAAAAGTTTTGTCAATGTAATGCGCTCTTTCGGGCTCACGCACAGGATTTGATCTGGTGAGATGGGAGGGGATTACATTTAATGCAGTTAAAATAATTAAAAAAAAAACCATTTTAAGATTCAAAACTTTACCTGAAAAATAAGTTTGTCTTTAAAAATTTAGATGCCATTTTATAAATCAAAAAACCCTTGATTTTTCAAAAAAAATTTTTGAAAATCGTTAGAGCGGTTTTTTTTAAATTAATTTTTTATATATAAAATTTTTAAATTTTGTTCTAAAAATATTTTTGGTATGCAGTTGTTTAGTGATTGTAAATATACGCTCTACATTTGAATTTCGTAAAAAAATGTTGACCCGTTTTTGAGATATAGAATTTTGAAAAAAAAAATTCACTATTTTTTTAAAAATCCAAACAATAAAAAATTTCACTTTTGATAATCAAATATTGTTAAGGCAATATAAGAGCTTATTCAGAAAAAAAAATAATTGAATTCGGTTGATAAGTTGCTGAGAAAATTAAGAAACAAAATAACGGTTCCATGAGCGGTACCTTTCGTGAGCAATACAAAAATATGTTTTTCTTATGAAAAGAAGCCAAGTTTAAAAATAAAATTTTAGAGAAAATTTAAAAAAATCTATCGGTTTGTTTTTGAGAAAATTCGAATTTTCGTTTTTTGACCAAAAAAATTGTATTGGGGCCACTGTTAGTTTTGGTCTTAAAAAAAAAATGAAAAAAAACGCCTAACGCGAATCTGCTGAAAACCTTAACTTCCAAGTTTGAACTCAATCGACCCAATGGTTTAGGCTGTAGGAGCGTGGACAGACAGACAAAACAGACCGGACGGAATCGCGGGACCCACTTTTTTCGACTTCTCTACCATCGTAATATCATGTTTGATTAAAATCTCGAGTTCGAAATTTTGCACGAATGCAAAACTTGCCATACATACATATGTATGTACATATATGTACATAGTTCCTATATGTCGCAAGTAAAAAAGGTGAACATTTTGGTTAAACCTAAATATCTCATGAACCAATGATGATAGAGACTTGAATTAAATTTTATATTATATATTGTAACGTGATACAAAACAAGTATACTTTTGGAAAAAAATCCAATTAACGGTTTTTTTTTATAAATTAAAAAAACTAAACAAAAAAATTTGTCACCTCGAAAATTTTACGACTAAAATATGATTTCATCTCCATCTGATAAAATTTTTAGAAAAATCTAATTGACAGTTTTTTTTATAAAAAATAAAAACCTAAAAAAAACATTACTCAAAGTTGGTAAAAATTGAATTTCGACTCAAATATCTTTTCAAAACCTTGAGTTTAAGGCTTTAAACTTGTTTTATCTTATCAGAAATAGTGTTTTCAACATTCTGAAAAATGTTGAGAAAAATCGAATTGACAGTTTTTTTACAAAAAATAAAAACCTAAAAAAAAAAATTAATAAAAGTTGGTAAAAATTGATTTTCGACTCAAATATCTTTTCAAAACTTTGAGATATTGGCTTCAAACTACTTTTATCTTTCAAAAAATATTGTTGTTAACATTCAGTAAAATTTTTAAAAAAATCGAATTGACAGTTTTTTTACAAAAAATTAAAAACTGAAGAAAAAATTTAACAAGTTGGTAAAAATTGATTTTTGACTCAAATATCTTTTCAAAAATGTGAGATAATGGCTTCTAGATAATTTTAACTTATAAGAAATATTGTTTGCAACATTCTATAAAATTTTTAGGAAAATCGAACTGACAGTTTTTTTTTACAAAAAATAAAACCTAAAAAAAAACGATACTAAAACTTGGTAAAAATTTACTTTCGACTCAAATAGCTTTTTAAAAATTACAAATATTGGCTTTAAACTTATTTTATTGTACAGAAAATATTGTTTACGATATTCAGTAATTTTTTTAATCCAACAGTCCGTTTTTTCATAAAAAAATAAAATCTACAAAAAATAGTACGAAAATTTCATAAAAATTGATACATATAGAAAAACTTTTAAGCAAGACAAATCGACAGACGGGAGTTATCAGTGTGGGTCGCAGCCCAGCCTCTTTTTTTACGTGGTTTGTGCAAATTTAAATTAAATTAATAGAAAATTCTGTTTATATTGAAATTTTTGAGTTCTGGGCTCGCATTCATATATACAATACATACCTCAGGAGATAAATACTGCAGAAATGTGACTTAGCTAAGAGGCCAACAAACCTTTGCACTATAGCCTCTTAGTAAAAATAATAATTATTTATTTCATTTTAAATATTTGACACCAGTAATTTTCTTGAGAAAGGACTGATGTTTTTGAAATCACAGTATGAAGTTGGTCAAGCCTGATTTTCCCAATTAGGTATTTTGACACTTCATATTGTCAGGTCCTTCATTTGCAAGAGATTTTCTGCTTAAGTATAAAATTTTCCAAATGTCATCTTGATTCGAAAAAAAAAATTAAATTGTACTTTAAAAAGAATTTCGACATAAAGTTTGTGTTTCTATAACCTTTTCAAAACAACATATACATAAGGAATGGGTATGTGTACTTAAAAAAGTGTTTAAATTTTAAATCCTTAACCACAATTGTGCTGTGTAAAAAGATTGGTTCTATGCGGTTGCTTATCTATGATAAGGCTTTAACAAACAAAAAGAAGGAAATGGTGCCAACAAATTGGTTACATAATCGTTACGCACTCGAAGTCAAGTCGACACCCAACCAGGCCATAAGGCATCGTATATGAGCCACAGCACAAGAAGCCAGTCCACGTCTAATAAATCAATGTTCCAGCAATGAAAAACCGTTTATCTTTCCAAAACATCCCAGGGTGACTGACTGCTTGCATTAAATAGATCCAACAACGAAGATACACCCAATACCAAAACCCTAAACCATCACACACCCCATGCGCCCAGATTCACAAAGTGTGGAGGTTATGGCTTTTCGCTTTTTATGCCAACCATGATATCTGAGTTATGCCACCACCACACCGCCTCTACTGCCATACTAGAGAACATCGGCGGAAGTTCCTTAAGGGAATCGTATCTTCTCGTGTTTCTTTTTTTCTTTTTCTTTTTCGTTGTATGTTCTTTACGGTTCCATAACTTCATATCCGCTCTCACGCCCTCTAACTTTGTTTTGGTGAAAGATACAAAGCACATTTTACATTGAACACGGTCGGGTTTAGCTATTGGGTGGTTTGATTTGGGTTCAAGTTATGCTAGGTAGAGGTATAAATATTTTCTCATATCTTTATTTAAAGCCTTACACAGATAGAGACAGATTACGGGAAACGCATTCGAGAGTTAGTCATATTGTACCTGCCAATAATCATATATTTCATGGGCATCTTTCTACAACATAAGTCTCGTGTTCCTGGGAAATTCAATTCAACTCTGAAACCCTGAGGCACCCATGTCCCATACCCACTATACCCATACGAGAAAATACCCTTCTTTTCCGTCATGATGACAGGGAATGCTTTAATGCTAAAATACTGGAGTTGAAAGATGACACGTTAGTTGTTGATGGCATTAGGTACATTATATGAATTGAGTATATGTTTAAGTAAATGTTATACCTAACTGGAAATTGGGATCAAAGATCTGTTTCCGACACAAACATAATCTGCCTTTGGATGGCGATAGCGATGGCGTCTTTATAGGCATAAATACTTCGCCTTTTGGCAAATATATGAGCACTTAGCGCAAATTGATTTTTATAGATCAAGATTTATTCGCTCGCTTGCTAAGTCCGGGACATGGACATTATTTTCCCAAAGATTTGTTGCCGCATTAACTAGAAACTTCATGACGGGTATGGATAAAAATTGGTAAATATTTTCTTTTTGGTAGCTAAGGGTATGTGTATGTATAAGAGATCAAATCACATCCTATTAACATTCTATAGCTAATTAGTTGAATTCATGCAGGATATGGCGCGTGCCTTAAGCAATTCACTTCCGGTGTTTTTTTTTTTTTTTTGTTTTCACATATGTATGTATATATATTTGTGAATCAATAAATCTTCGTCAGAGATCCATATATTATAAGATATAAAGGTTTTCCTATATTTATTCGAGACTTAATTTCTCACATAGAGAAACATGGAATTTATTAAGTGGCATAATAATTCGTATAATTGTGAGAAAGGGCAAATTACTTCTATTGAAAGGAAATATAAGTCGAGAAACATGTTTCTATAAATCAAAACATCAACAGTTTTAATTAAGTTAAAAGGTCAGCGTAGGGAAGAAGTGGATCTAGAGCTTTATTTTCATTGATTTGTGGGATAAAATCATTGAAGCTTTTCAATTTTCACTTATAATAGATGTTTAATAAAACAATATTGTGGAATGGATCCTTAGGTAAAAATAATTCCGTTTATCTATGGAGAAATAGTAAAAATCACTTTCTCAAAAATTAATTAATTATTTTGGTTTTTGGTATTTCATAAAAGTAAAATTGGAATGCAATTATTGGACATTTATTTTTATAATTTCAAGATACTCGGTCAAAAACTACTTTAAAAATAAAAATTCGTATCTTTCAAGTTGCGGTATCAAATCTATACTTCTATACTAATATTATAAATGTGAAAGTAACTCTGTCTGTCTGTCTGTTACTCAATCACGCCTAAACTACTGAACCAATTTGCATGAAATTTGGTATGGAGTTATTTTGATACCCGAGAAAGGACATAGGCTACTTTTTACCCCGGGAAAATGACGTGTTCCCATGGGAAAATTTAGGTGGGCCGATCACTTTTACGCCTAAACTACTGAACAGGTTTAAATGAAATTTTGTAAGGAGATAGTTTGAGACTTAAGAAAGAACATGAGTTACCTTTGACCTAGGGAAAACAACGCTTTCCCATGGGAAAACCGGGGAATCTGATCGCTTTCTCTCCTAAATTACCAAAGATTTGAATAATATTTGGATTAAATTGGTATTACGTGAAAACAACGCATTCCCAGACCTTATATGAAATAAGACGCAAACTGTGGCTCCCACCAAGTTCCACAAATAATAATTTAAAACCTAAACTTTGCTATGCTCAACATTGCGTCGCCAAACAACAGCCATGTAGATAGATAGATTAATTAACTGGGTCTTTCTTCTACTCCTGATAATTCTGTTTCGGCTGCGGCGCGGGGCGAGTGCGGGGGTGGGGGTCACACGCGGTAGACGATGCAGGTGGTGTCGGCGGTGGTAGTGCGGCGCGGGGGGAGGACATCACTGAGTGGGTCTACCCGAAAGGGCATAAACGTGAGGCCACACGCCCGTTGTCTTACAGAGAAATCCTGCAAATATTTTATTTGTGGTGTAAATTTAATTGTTTCTTTAATACTTAATGAATTACTCGGTTCGTCTTTGATCATTTAATTTACCAGAAGTAGGTAGGTAGTTTTAAGTTAGTTTTTTTAATTCTTCTTCAAAAAACCATCATATTTAGTATGACCTCATCTCATCTTGTCACAATTCAAACATACGTAAAAAGAGTACAGCTCAGGTTTTTTCATACTACTATCCAAAAAAAACTATCTAATGCGGACGAAGTGGCGGGTAAAAGCTAGTATTATAATAATTCAAGAAAAACAAATAGAAACGTATCTTAAATTAAAAGTTTTAAAAGAAGAACCTTGATTACTTGGCAAAAATAAATAGAATAGATAAATAGGAACATAGTACCCGTGGCATTATGGTTAGTGCGTTGGACAGTCATGCCAGAGGTCTTGGGTTCAATCTAAAGTTTTTTCACCGGTACTGCCTCTTGCGAGGAATTGACAAATTTTCCAATAGTTATTCTTGTCATGAAAAGTGCTTTCTTAAATTAGCCGTTCGGATTCGGCTTAAAATTGTAGGTCCCCTCCATCCCTGAAAACATTACCCGCACACAGGAATGGTTGAGAGTTGTAAGTTACTAGGCCCTAGATGGACTTTTTCGACACCTAATTTATAGATAAAAAGGAACAAATAAAATATAGAAACATTTTCAAACTACTGTATTACAAAACTCTATGTTTAAATGCTTTATAGTCAAAATACTGTAATTCAAGTTTTTGTACTTCAAAATTCTGGTTGTCAAAAATTCTGTAAATAGGCTGAAAAGAAAATCAGTTTTGAAAAAAGTGCGACTTTTTACAAGATTTCGAAGCACAAAAATTTTCATACTGAACAGTTTTTGTGAATAAGTTATCATAATAAATTTGTATTACCAAAA